>CM035423.1:35334119-35336619 GCA_020310875.1 Ceratopteris richardii | reverse complement strand
TCCAATTTTCTGAATTTTGTGCTTCACCAAAAGAAACAGGCTCATTCTCATCACAGAGACTAGATGCAGCCATAGCATAGCAATCTGATGCAAAGGAGGCACTATGAGAGCCTGAACGAGTACGATATGACAAAGGTGCATCTAATTTGCTGCGACGCAAAGTCTGCACCAACCATTTTGGCATAGTTTTTGCCTGCTCAATATCAGCTCTCTCATCAACAAGTGCATCATGTAAATCTGCATCAGAAATGGAATGATCTGCATCATCATATGAAACCTGCAAAGGCTGAGAAGTTGCCTCATTAGGACCAGCACTAGCCTGTCCACCTGGAAAAAGAGGCATCAAAGTATCATACATGTCTGGTGAGCTAACAGATGCCTCCTTAGTACATGAAAGCAATGGTTGAATAGCATCTTCCACAAAGACAACATCACGGCTAACCAGAATGCGTTTAGTCTGTGGATGATACAGACGATAGCCTTTACTTTTAGAACTGTACCCAACAAAAATACATTTTACTGCCTTATCATCCAATTTTTTGTGATGTTGTTCAGGCACTAATGCATATGCCAAACAACCAAAAACACGCAGATGAGCAACAGATGGCTTGCGGTCATGCCAAGCCTCATATGGAGTGATAGACTGCAACGCTTTAGTGGGACACCTGTTCAGTACATATGCTGCACACATGACAGCCTCAAGCCAGAAACTATGTGGTAAAGCCTGACTTTTGACCATGCACCTCGCCATCTCCATGAGTGACCTGTTCTTTCGTTCAGCAACTCCATTCTGTTGAGGTGTATACGGCACTGTACACTGGTGTTTTATCCCACGTTGAGCCAGAAATGCATTAAAATCTGAAGACATATATTCCCCCCCTCGATCAAAATGGAGGGTGCCCATTTTACATGCTGACAGATTTTCAGCCAAAACCAAAAACTGTTTGAAGCACATGAACACTTCGGACTTTGCTTTGAGTGGATATACCTATGCATGCCTAGAAAAATCATCAATGAAAGTCACGAAGTAAAGGTAATTTCCAAAAGAGGATGTCTGCATAGGACCACAGACATCACTATGTACAAGCTGCAATTTCTGCGTAGCCCGAACTGAACCATCTTTTGGAAAGGAAGAACGCTGCATTTTGCCCAAAATACAGCCTTCACAAACATGTTTTCCAGATGCCTCAAGTTTGGGCAAAGAGGACACCATTTCAGATTTTCAAGCATAACAAACTAGCAAAATTCAGATGACCAAAGCGTGCATGCCAAAGCTTTGCATCTGACATAGCGTGAGAATCATGAACTGCACATGCCGAATCATTCACAGATCTTTCATAGTCTATGAGCTTATACAGCCCACGATATAAAATGCCAGAAGCAATAATCACATCGCCATTTGAGAGATCATGGACTGTACACCTGTCATCAACGAATTTCACAACCAAGCCAATCTTGGCTAATGCAGAAACTAATAACAGGTTCTTTTTGATCCCTGGCACAAATAAAGCATCTGACAAAGTGAAAGAACTACCATCAGCAGTAGTGAGAATGATCTTACCAACTCCCATAACAGGATAAGAGGAGTTATTGGCGCATGTGACAGTATTCCCTGTAGGGGTAGGCTCGAGTGAAGAGAGGAAACTGCACTGCGAGGTAATATGTTTGGTCGGCCCACTGTCAAAGTACCAAACATCTGAGTCTACTGCAGACATGCACTGATCATGAGAAGATGGGTCAAAACTGCAGACAGTAGTAAACGCCCATTCTTCTTCCTGCACAAGATTTGCAGACTCTGTTTTTGGTGTAGAGGTCTCTGCAATAACCATTCCAGCCTCTTTCTTCTTTGCCTCTTTAGCAGCCGGTTTTGGACAGTTCTTTATAATATGATCATTTCCTTTACAGTACTTGCAGAACAATTTCTGCTTTTCTGATTTCTTCTCATCTTTAGAAAGCTTGATCTACAACACACATAATGGACCCGTTCTGCCTGGACTGATCTTCCTGCAACAGAACAGAGACTAATTCCTCAAATGAAAAGGCATTCGGATTGCCTTTCATCATCAACCGAAGAGTAGAGGCAAAACTCTGATATGAATCAGGAAGACCATTCAGAACGGTCTGCACAAGTGAGCTATCTGGTATAACCTCATCAGTAGAAATCAATTGTTCCTTCAGGTCTTTGATCTTTGTAAGAAAACTATCCATAGAATCACCTTCATTCATGTGCTCACTCTCCAACTATTTTTGGAGGTAAGCAACACGAGCCTCATTCCTAGCCTGGTACAAAGTGGTAAGTGTATCCCAAGCATCCTTTGCTGTTCTACAAGAACGAATGTGAGGAATAATGGCACGTTTGACAGACAAAGCTATCAATGCATGTGCCTGGGCACCTCTACCATCCCAACGAATCTGCTCTGCAGTAGGTGCAACAGAAACAGCAACACGAACAGGAATCTGCGGAATATCATCTTCGACACCATCTTCATCAGCTCCAACA
>CM035423.1:35321619-35326619 GCA_020310875.1 Ceratopteris richardii | reverse complement strand
CTTTACATAAAGTAATAAGTAACTAAGCATAGGCATGTGTTCCTATGCTCTTCCTTGAAATGAAGTAATCCAAACTTTTGCAATAAACTTCAATGTTGATATCCAAAGCTAAGTGATCTTTGTGCAATCTTCATGTTGAGTCTTCAAGGCACAAAACAAAGCCAAGTGTTTAAGGCTTGTTTGCACCAACAGCTCCCCCTCAAGCCAAACACTTGCTTGAGTCTTCATCTTTAGTCTTCAATAATATCCTGCAATCCAATCATGGATTTAAACCTGCATAGCTTGCTCCCATCCAAGGCTTTTGTAAGCAAATCTGCACATTGAATATTAGTGGACACATATGATAATTGGATTTCTTTGCTAAGTAGTTTCTCCCTCACATAGTGGTAATGAACCTCTATGTGTTTTGTTCTAGCATGATACACAGGATTAGCAGCTAAATGAAGTGAACTTGTGTTATCACCAAATATGATAGGTGGCCTTGTATATAGGCCCAATTCTGAGTATAGTAGCTTCAACCATATTGATTCTTGAGTGGCATTGGCTAGCCCTCTGTACTCTGCCTCAGTAGATGATAGAGCCACTGTGGGTTGTTTCTTGGATGACCAAGAAATTGGTTTATCACCTGCAAAGCATATGTAACCAGATGTACTCCTCCTGTCATCCTTGCAACCTGCCCAATCTGCATCTGAGTATACCTTGATATCAATATCTGATGAATATGGATAATACAAACCATGATTTTGTGTTCCCTTTAGATACTTTACTATCTTCTTGGCTGCCTCCAAATGTGGTACTCTTGGCTTATGCATAAATTGGCTAAGTACACTAACACCATATGAGATATCAATCCTAGTTAAGGTAGCATAATTAAGACTACCTACCAAACTTTGGTAACCTGTAATATCCTTGAGTTCTTCTCCTTCATGTGCACTGAGTTTGTGGTTGACCTCCATAGGAATGTTTGAGACTTTAGCTTCCTGCAAATTAAACTTCTTGACCATGTCCTGAATGTACTTCTTCTGAGTAATGTATATACCTGAATTTGTGTAGACCAATTCAAGCCCTAGGAAGTACTTCAATAATCCAAGATCATTGATCTTGAATTCCTTCATCATTTGACCTTTGATGTGTCTAATTCCTTGAACATCATTTCCTGTAATAATGATGTCATCAACATAGACACACAAGTATATTACCTCTGAATTGTTCTTCTTTATAAACAATGAAGTATCTGCTTTACTCATCACAAATCCTTGATCCAAGAGATAGGTTGTCAACCTATAGTTCCATGCTCTAGGTGCCTGCTTCAATCCATACAGAGCTTTCTTCAATTTGCAAACATGATTTACCTTATTGGGATCCTCATAGCCAGGTGGTTGTGACATGTAGACTTCTTCAGATATCCATCCATTCAAGAATGCATTCTTCACATCCAATTGGTACATGTTCCAATTCTTGGATGCAGCTACACTCACCATAATTCTGATAGTTGGCATCTTTGCCACAGGAGAAAATGTCTCCTCATAATCAATGCCTTGGGTTTGTGCAAAACCCTTGGCCACCAACCTAGCTTTGTACCTGCTTATTGAACCATCTGAGTTCCTTTTGAGTTTGTAGATCCATCTGGATCCTATCACCTTCATGGAGTCCTTCTTGGGTACCAAGTCCCAAGTATCACTCTCCTTGAGAGCCTCCATTTCTTCATCCATTGCTTCCTTCCATTCTGGTTTAGTAATGGCTTCCTCAAATGTACCTGGTTCTTCACTTAAGATATCCTTTGCAAGATATACAGAGTGCTTGGTTACAAGTGAAGTATCATATCCATACCTAATAGGTTTCTTCTTTTCCCTTGAAGATCTCCTCATAGCTTGTGTTGAGGATTCTGGATTGTCTTCAAGTTGCTTCATCTTCATCTTCCCTTTGGATTTCCAAGCTTTGAACTCTTCAATGTTGATGGTGTCTTCATCATCTGAACTTGTATCCTCATTCTGAGTTGGTTCTTGTCTGACAAGCTTTGGAAAGTCTTCTTCCATATCATAAGGTAAACTCACTTTCCTGCACTCATTATCATACCATGAATCATTTTCATCAAAGATGACATCTCTGCTTACCTTGAAGCCTTTGTTTGAGGGGTTATAGAACCTGTATCCTTTCTGATTCAAATCATAACCAATAAAGATACACTTTTCAGCCTTAGGGTCTAGCTTTCCCCTTACCTGTGAGGGAATATGCACATATGCAACACACCCAAAGATCTTGCAATGATCCAGAGATGGTCTCTTACCATGCCAAGCCTCATAGGGTGTCATTCCATCAAGTGTCTTTGATGGCAACCTGTTGATTAAGTATGTGGCAGTAGATACACTCTCTGCCCAAAGATAATTTGGTAGTTTCTTCTCATTGAGCATAGACCTAGCTGTTTCCACAATGATTCTATTTCTTCTTTCAGCTACCCCATTTTGTTCAGGTGAGTACCTTGTGGTAATCTCCCTCTTGATGCCTCTTTCCTGCAAGAATTCTTCAAAGTCATTGGAGAAGTATTCTCCACCACCATCAGACCTTAACCTCTTCAAATGTCTACCTGTTTGATTTTCTACTAATGCAAGATACCTTTTGAAGCAATTAAATACTTCATCTTTATGTTTCATGAAGTACAAGACAGTCCATCTGCTATAATCATCTATAAAAGATACATAGTACCTTGATCCAGATATGGATGGCTCCTTGCTTGGTCCCCAAACATCTGTATGCACCAATTCCAAGTAATCTTCATGCATAAATCCTTTCTTGGTATATGGCAACCTGTGTGACTTACCAAATTGACAAGCCCCACACTTGTATATCATGTGTTGCTTGGATACATTAGGTATCCCAAGCACACATTGATCTCTGCTCATCTGCTTTATGGTTCTCTCTCCAATGTGACCCAATCTCTTGTGCCACATCTCCAATTCTGATAGGGTTTGGTCCCTATAGTTGTACAAGGCAATATTTTTAGTATCTTCAAGTTCAAAGGTAAACAATCTACCTGACTTCTCTCCCTTGGCTATCCTTCTGAATCCATGTCTTGGATCCTCCACATATGCACCATGTTGAGTAAACCTGACCTATAGACCTTTTTCAACAATCTGACCTACACTCATCAGATTCTTGGTGATTGTTGGGACATACAATACTCTGCTTAGCAAATTCTGATTACCATCACTTGTTTTGACATTACCTACTTTAACCACTGAGTGTTTAGTGTCATCACCTGTCTGCACTTGGTGCTTGCCTTTAGGTTCTTCCAAATCAGAGAGTAAGGCAACATTCCCAGCTACATGGTTAGAGCAACCTGAGTCAATATAGAACAAATGATCATCATTGATACCTGATTTAGATGTCATGTTCATAATCAACAAGGAATCATCTTGATCCTCTGCATAATTGTTGTAATCCTTTCTGTTCCTGTATCCTCCTTGATAATTGCCATTGTGATTGTAGCTATTGTTGTAGTTGTTGTTGTAATTATTGTTGTAGCCATGGTAGCCTTGAGATTGATTGAATCTGCCTCTGCCTTGGAAGTATCCTCCTCTTTGGTGACCTCTTCCTCTTTGGTTCTTGTAGTTTTTGTAGCATTCATCTGTAGTATGATTAGACAAGCCACAAATATTGCATGGAGATTGATTATAGGGTCTCCCCCTACCTGACTTACCTCCTCTGCCCCTACCTCTAGATGATCTACCTCTCCCTGCATAGTTTGCTTGGGAGGTGGATCCTTCATCATCAACCTTCTTGTTTTTACCCTTATCTTTAGACTTCTTATCTGTATATAGGGCAGAGGGATTGTTACCTTTTGATTGCTCTCCATTCTTTGTGATCTTGGCTTCATGTGTAAAGAGTTGTCCAATCAGAGTTGTTAGATCAGGTGCTTGAATGTCCATGTACAAGTCCATTGCAGTGGTAAAGCTCTCCCACTTGTCATCTGCTTTGAGTCCATTGATCACTTGTCTGACTATTTGCTCTTCTTCAATCTCTTCTCCAACACTTGCAAGTTGATCTGCTATATCTTTGACTTTGGTGACAAAATCTGAAACACATTGTTTTGATTGTTTCCTAAGAGTTGTAAACTCAATCCATAGCTGATTCTTTCTGGCCCTTGTGCTTGATGAGAAGTATGTTGACAAGGTTTCCCAAGTCTCTTGGGAAGTCTTACAGTTCCTAACATGAGGTAGAAGGAAATCAGAGATAGAGTTTAAAAGATATGACCTTGCCAAAGCATCTTTAGCACACCATTGATTTAGTCTCTCATGCTCATCCTTTGTAGGTAGGCCTCTGGTTTTGAATGAGGGCAACTCCTCATCTCCTGATATGTATCCATACAAGCTTCTCCCTTGTAGATAAGTCTTCATTCTTAATGACCATGCCTGGTAGTTATTCCTATCCAATTTGTCAATAAAGGAAGGGAAACCATCACCCATGATTACCTTATTTGCTCTGATACCACTGTTGGATGTGATGGCTGGGTACAATCAGAAGATCAAGGTGGTGCTGCTAGACCTGCTTCACACCTGCCCTTTCTTTTCTTCAGATATGGTTAGGAGACTCCTTGAGCTTCCAAATGACACCAAGAAACTATATATGTGCTTTACAAAGTGATTGAGAAATGATCAAATCAAAACAGATAAGTTTGAACCTTCATAAGTCCAAAAACCTTGCTATTCCTGTAATGACACCTGCTCAGTCCTAAGCTCAGTGTGTCCAGCACACTTACAATTGATCTAATTCCTTCTGGGAGTATTAAATTAACTTAACAAGCTATCATTAGCAAGTTAAATCACTCCAAATGACAAACTATACATTGAGCATGATGTTTAGCAAAATCAGGGACACCCCCGACTTTTTAGGAATCACACAGAAATATACCAGTGATCACTTCGACAGCGATTTCTCCCAATTGGCTGAATAGATTGACTTGAAACTTTGTAGTGTTGCAGAATGCTTTGAGCTGGTTCCAA
>CM035423.1:35300025-35302525 GCA_020310875.1 Ceratopteris richardii | reverse complement strand
TTTTGAGTGCATACATTTCTGTAATGAAATTTTGAGTCAAAATGATGTTTTAAGACTATTGAAACTGAATGAAAATACATGCTTGAAACTCTTTGTTTTTCAAAAACTCATGACAGAAATGAATCTTTTACTAGAACCATCTCAAATTCAGAATATTTGTGATAGTGTCGGAGTGAGTAGGAAAGGTTATAGAGCAATTTCAAAAGTTTGGTGTGAATTTTTAAAATTTAACAAAGTTAGAAGTTTTGGATTGCCTAGACCCCATCATGTAGGAAAGTTTCGGCTCTGCTTGAATAAGAAGATCACATCAGTATTTGGTGAATATAAACATATGCACTGTAACATGCCTTACGAAGTAGGAAAACAAAGTTACATTTCACTTACAATGCATTTAACAACATATGGATAGATGTTATAAAACTTCAAACATACATGGTTCACTTCTATAATATTAAAGAGCATGAATGTTCTGGTCTATTGAAATTTGTAATCAAACTTGATGAACAAAGCTTTGGACTATAGCCTTGGGAAATTGGATACTCCATCTCTCAAAGTACAATCAGAAATGGAGTTATGGTGGGTTGGCTATGCTCAAGTTCCTTCCGAGAGCCATAAAACACTTAAATGGTTATTCTCACACACAAACATTCCAAATGTTATCCAAAGGCATCATGCAAGAGAATTGTTGAATGTCAAAAACTACGGGAACTTTCAAGTTGAGTGGCATTTGAGTGGAGACCTAAAGACACTCAAATGCATGTTTGGTATAAGTGGGGGAGAAAATTCTAAGTACCCTTGCTTGTACTGCATGCAAAGCCCAGGCACAAATGTATGGATTGCTAGAGCTAAGGCTGAAGAGGCTCCTTCTAGACAAAATGTTATTCTTCATAACTATTCATCTTCTTCAATGATTTGGGATCCCATACTTCCAATAGCATTGACAAATGTATACATATGTACACTACATGCAGAGTTAAGAATCATTGACAAGTTGGTCCGTCTTCACTTGGATTATGCATATTCTATCAAGCCTACAACTCTTGCAGATGAATGCATAAAAAAATGTGAATGTCTTCTTTCATAAATGGGATTTCATGGTGGTGATGTTCATCTAAGAAAAGATCCAAAGCTTTCACAAAATACAGGTAATGTACTACAAGATGTCTCAATGGGAGGTGCAAAAGCAAGGAGATTCTTCAGCAACCATGATGACAAACAACTAAATGCTTGTGGAATTGTTGGAAAAAATTTTGTGAGATCGTGACTAATGTAAAAAGCAAACCAGAAATAGCAAAAAAGAGAATGGAGGTGTGGATCAAACTAGATAATCTTTTAAAGATCATGAGGCAGCAGGTAACTTCAAAAAATTATGTGACATATTTTAGAAAGGCGACCACAGAGCTTATAGAAACCATCATAGAGGCATGGGGTGCCAAGGACATAACATACTACTTGGTGAGCTCCAAAGATTGAAATAAAGATCTAATGAGATTCTTCTAGCATATTCTTCTTGTGCATGGTGCATTCTTTGCAAAAAAAGAACCACTTGCCATGTGGAACACCCAAGGCATGGAAAAATCTCATTATCAAGCAAGGACAAGCTTCTTTAGGTGTACAAGGAAAGGAGGAGGAGTAACAAAGAGCAATGCCTTCAGAGAGCTTTTTGATTGGTTCTTTAGAAGACAATTACAAAGGACCTCATGCCAAATATAATCAGAAGGATATGGCTATCATCAGACAAAATCATCATGTATCAATATCACAAAATGAAAAAGAGCACATTTCAAACAGACCTTTAATATTTGCAATGTCTTTTATTTCTTTGAGAAATAAAGATGTCATGTATGTATATTTCATGATGTATTAAGCTTTGAAAAGAAATATGTCTATTACCATCAGATGACTTTGACCAGAGAATCAATAACAATTAATATTAGGCCATGGATCAATTACAACAAAAAAATTTGCAATGTCATATCACATTGGGCAATTTCTCTATATGTACATTTGTTGAGATATAGAATTTGAAAAAATCAAGTCATTCCTTGAGCCTCTTTAAAGAGCTTGGCTCTAGCAAATCACCTCTATATCTGAGGAGCTCTTTTCTCCTGTATCCAACAATGCTTTTTAAATCTGACACCCCTGCAGCCATTGCATAGCCTGAATAACAAAGAAAGTACCCTACCCTTGAAGCTTTGAGTCCTGAGCATATCCAAAAATTCTGAATGCAGTTGCTCTTTCAAGCAGTAAAACTCTGAAAGCATTAAAGGGTATTGGAGTAAAACCCATGTATTTTGATAGAGTCCTCAAGCAGAACAATTCAAAGTCTGGCTCCCCAATATAGTGCTTGTGAATAACACAAAAAGTGTCTGGGTTCAAGTTTGGAAGATACTGGATAATAGAATGAATATCCACCTTTGCTTTTCCTTTCTCTTCTATGGCTTTTCTTGTTCCATTGCTCCTTCCAAGGTAATTGTCTTCATCCAATAAAGTTAACTAT
>CM035423.1:35172525-35290025 GCA_020310875.1 Ceratopteris richardii | reverse complement strand
ATAGACCCACATTACACACACATAGAGACACACACATACACACACACATAGAGACACACATACACATGCATACACACAAACATATGCATACACATATATATACATACACACTTACACATACATACACACATATACACACATACACACACACACATATATATATACGTATGCATATATATATATATATATATATATATATATATATATATATATATATATATATATATATATATATATATATATATATATATATATATATATATATATATATATATATATATATATATATATATATATATATATATAGTAATCCATTTATATGTACAAGTATTATGGATCTTAAAAGAGAGAGAAAGGTGAAACTTACTCTCATAAAGAATCTTATGAGAGGGAAAGTTCCTCATAATTCCTTAAGGGTTGTCATGCATGAGTATGCAGACATGCCCGATGAGGAATTAGACTTTACCATACAGGTGCTTATCCAGCGGTCAGAGGAAGGCTCCTTTGTGGCTTCATTTGCAGGAAGAGACTTATCTACCCATAGGTATGTTTTCTTTTCACAAATTAATATTTTTAATGATATTATAACACATGTTTTTATTCATTTTTATCTATTTATTTTTCAGACACCTATACCACCTTCATCTCATGGAGCATAGCAAAGGTGCCTATGAGGACATGCACGGGTAGCCTAAGGTTGCAATGCGACATAGAACCTAAGGGGAATATAGTATACATGAGGCATCGGTTGGAGTTTAAAAGAAGAATGAGAGCTTTATGTGACTCCTACCTATGTTTTGTTCACTTGAAATGAAAGTAAGTATAAGTTTTACATATAAATTGAGATAAATATTTTATGTTTTACTTTTATGATTTTTTTCTTTTGCAGTTAGTTTGATGAGAAAGTCAAAGAGTATGTACTTAGTTCATTGGCAATAGAATTTGGCACTAAGTGGTCTCATAAGTGGTGTTTGGAAGAGATGCAGATACTTATGGCACATCGTCATGATAATGCACTCTATGCATTGCTTTTATTTGTTATATTTATGTGTGTATATATATATATATATATATATATATATATATATATATATATATATATATATATATATATATATATATATATATATACACACACACACATATATATATACATATACATATATATATATATAATATACACACATATATATACACATATATATACACATATATTTTTACATACACACACACATATATATATATATAGTATGTATGTATGTATGTATGTATGTGAGTCTAGTAAATAACACATAGAATATAGTAAATCGACTTGAGCCTTGAAATAAAAAATCATAGTCAAGAAACTTTATCTGACGTGCCAATTAGGTACAAGTAAGTAAATTCAGGAAAGGGGGTTCCTGATGGGTCAAGAACCAACCCTGCACACACGTATATATATACACACATGCATGTATGATATTTTCAACCATATGTTTTTGGTACTTCCATACCCGTATGTGTTTGCCATATGGTTGAAGTATATATACACATTGCATCTAGTCCTCCCACCACCTACTAGAGAGATGTCTCTCCTCCCAACCTCATGCCTCTATATATAGCTACTCGAATCAACAAGGATCATAATACTTATAAAAATATATACACATAATGTATATACGCATAAATATATATATAACACACATGTAGATACATACACATCACACATACATGCCTACATGCACACATGTATACATATACATGCATACACAATTATGAACACACTTGCATATATCACACAAATGTACATGCATGCATGCACATGTGCATACTAACACATGCATACATATATCACACAAATGCACATGCATACATACATGTGTGCATACTAGCACACACATACATATATCACACACATGCACACACATACATACACATGAAACACCCATATGTGCATACTAACACATGTATACATATAACGCACATGAATACACACACATATGCATACATACATGAGAGAAATTTCATCTTCAAAAAATAAAGCTATACATAAAATTTTAGGCATACCCCCAAGCTTCATGTTCATCTCTGTAGTGGGATTGACCTATATTCTAGTTGAATAAAGGAGAACCTATTATCTGATACTCATTCAAATGATTCAAGTGAATGATCGATAACTAGATTAGGATCTACTATCTAATCTACTAATGTGTTTTCATTATTACCATCATTTTGGTAAGACTTCAATGTAGTCTCATCTTCATTGTTTTTATTGATTTCTATTATTTCTTCTATTGTTAAATCTGTGTTCTCATAAATGACATCATCTATTGATGGACTAATATTGATTTTTGGTAATTCCTCTTTGTCATCAGTAGAATGAGCATGTAGAGAATTATCATCTTCAGCAAGCATATTATTATCATTTTCATGTACAACAACTCTAATTTCTCTTTGAGATATCGATATATCAATATCTGATGATAAATCATCAACATGAATTTCTTCTATCTTTGTAACAATAAACTATTCAAACAATGACTGACCTCTAGGTTGAACATGAATGTCTTGTGACCAAGGATGAGCATCAGGGTTTTTATAAAAAAATGCTTGTTCAATATGCCTAGGAAGAATATATGGTTCTATAGTTAATCGTATTATTTTTAAAGAATCGAAACCCATATAGTTCCCTTCATAATGTGGAATTACTACTTTATACTCAGCTTGAAAGCAATCAACCTTCAAAATAACCCATCAAAATATAAAAAAACAAAAATTCATTATTATGTGCTTAAAAAATAATAAACTATATCATAAAAAATAAAAACTTTTTTTACCTGTTTGAACATACGAAATGATATTTTGTAGATACCAACAATGGTTTCTATCACGAGGAAGGAGATAAGGAAGAAAGCTCACACATACACTCTCACAATCAAAGAGAAGCACACACTCAAATTGAGGCAAGGAAGAATGATCTTCTTCTTCTTCTTCTTCTTCTTCTTCTTCTTCTATTACATAAAAGGAATGTACAAGAAATGACCTAAAAAAATAATACAACCAGTGCAATATATAAAGACCAATACATAAGGAAAAACCTAATGTCTGCAAATGAGTGATCTGGTAAGAAACAAATGTGCCATCACTCTTGGTAGATAAATCTAACAAAGCTCAATGAAGTGTCCCTGACATATACCAGCTTGATCACTATACATGTCACAGAAATGAAAAACTGATACGTGTCATCCTGCATCATCACATGTTGAGCTTGATATCTCAACAATGCCCCTCAAGCTCAATGTCATGTCTTGTAATCCAAGCATCTTTCAAAACTTTTTTACCTTTTCTGCTCCAAGTGCTTTAGTGAAAATATCAGCAATCGACTCATGTGTTCTCACATAAACAAGATCAATATCAGCTACTAATACCTTCTCTCTGATGAAGTGATAATGTACCTCGATATTCTTTGTTCTAGCATGAAAAATTGGATTCCATGCTAAATGTATACTACTAAGATTATCACAATATATGGTGATAGGCTTTTGCACTTCCACACCTAAATCTGCAAGTAGCATCTCTAGCCATGATGCCTCACATGCTGCCATTGCAACACCTTTATACTCAGCCTCTATACTCACCAAAACAACAGTGGGTTGCTTCATGTTGCACCACGTAATAGTTGCACTCCCAAGTGAGAATAGAAAGCCACTAGTAGATCTTCTATTTCGAATTCTTCCATGTCACGAGGAAGGAGATAAGGAAGAGAGCTCACACACACACTCTCACTCTCAAGGAGAAGCACACACACAGATTGAGGCAAGGAAAAATAATCTATTTCTCTTTCTTATATTACATAAAAAGGAATGTACAAGAATGACCTAAAACAAGAATACAACAAGTGCAATATATAAAGAGTAGTACATAAGGAAAAACCTAATGTCCGCGAATGAGTGAGCTAGCAAGGAACAAATGTGTCATCACTCTCGGTATATAAATCTAATAAAGCTCAATGAAGTATCCCTAACATATACCGGTGTGACCACTATACATGTCAGAGAACTGAAAAACTGATACGTGTCATCGTGGATCATCACATGTTAAGCTTGATATCTCAACACTCTCCCTCAAGCTCAACGTCATGCCCTCTAATCCAAGCATCTTCAAAAACTTCTTCAGCTTCTCTACTCCAAGTGATTTAGTGAAAATATCAGCAACCTGCTCATTTGTTCTCACATAAACAAGATCAATATCACCTGCTAATACCTTCTCTCTGATGAAGTGATAATGTACCTTGATATGCTTTGTTCTAGCATGAAAAATAGGGTTTCGTGCTAAGTGTATACTACTAAGATTATCACAATAGATAGTGATAGGCTTTTGCACTTCCACACCTAAATCTGCAAGTAGCATCTCCAGCCATGATGCCTCACATGCTACCATTGCAGCACCTCTATACTCAGCCTCTGTACTCGACAAAGCAATAATGGGTTGCTTCTTGTTGTTCCATGTAATAGCTTCACCTCCAAGTGAGAAGAGAAAGCCACTAGTAGATCTTCTATCTGGAGTATTACCAGCCCAATCTGCATCAGTGTATCCATGAACCTGCAAATCTACACCAGCTTCATAGAACAAGGCATAATCCAAAGTAACACTCACATAATGTAGAGTGCACCTCAAAGCATCCAAATGTGGCTTCCTAGGAACTTGCATAAATTGACTTTCAAGTCCAACAATGTAGCTAAGATCAAGCCTCGTAATTGTGAGATATATCAAGCTTCCCACAAGTTTCCTATACATAGTAGCATTTTCCAATGGTTCACTTGACGTAATATCTAACTTCAAATTCTGATCTAATGGCATAGAAATTGGCTTACAATCAGCCATACCGTACTTTTGCAACATATTCAAGGCATATTGCCTTTGTGACATCCATATACCTATTTCTGTATGAATAAACTCAATGCCCAAGAAATAGCGCAGCACACCAAGATCTTTCATGTCAAATTCCTACATAAGAAGTTGCTTTACCTCTTTGATGCTTTCTTCATTATCACCACCTACAATCAGGTCATCAACATAAATAGCCACAATCTTGATGCCATCATCAGCCTTCCTTGCATATAGTGAATGATCTACATCACACATAGAAAACCCAATGCTGGTTAAGTAATTAGCAATCCTTGCATGCTATGCACATGGAGCTTGCTTCAACCCATACAAAGCCTTTTGCAACCTGCAAACATATTTTGGATGCTTTGAATCTTCATATCCTTGTGGCTGGTCCATATATACTTCTTCTTATAACTCACCATGTAGGAAAGCATTCTTCACATCCATCTATGCTTTTTTTTTATGTTTCTTTGCACTATTGAGTCGATTTAGCATCTCCTCTATCAGGGGTTCTTGATATAACTTGACTCCGCATCCACTGATGTAACTTGGTAGGATGTTGCCTTCTAGAGTGGCTAGTTGAACCACTCCACTTGTGGAGATCCTATTGATAATCATTGGTCCATAGCCTCTCTTCTCTAATTTCTGAGCATGTTGCTTCAAAGTGTAGACTAAGACTAGGTCTCCTGCTTTCAAGGCCTTATCCTTCACATGTGTGTCAAAATATGCCTTTTGTCTTTTCTTGACTGCATAAATTCCTACTGTCGCTCTCAATCTTGTTTCACCTAATCGTTCAAGATCAAAGATTTTAGAGAGAGCTCATGGCCTATCCAGTCATACTCTTGTGCTACTTTCAATGTAGGTATGAGGAAGTCCAATGGTAGCACTGTATTTTGGCCAAACACCATCTGAAAGGGTGTGGCTTGGAGTATCGTTTTATAGGCAACTCTATATGCCCAAACAGTATGGTGTAGCTATTTGTCCCAATCAGAGCGTTTATTATTCACCAATTTTGTCAACACAGTGCATAGAATCTTATTTGTGCTCTCAGCCTTTCGATTAGCTTGTGGATGATAGGGGGCCGACTTCTTATGTATCGCCAAGAATTCTTGGGGAAGGTTGTCAATGACTTCATTCAAGAAGTGCGTGCCTCTGTCACTCACTAGCTCTATTGGCAATCCGTATCTGGTGAACACATTCTCGAATAAGAATTTAGCTATCATCTGGGTGTCGTTCTTCGTTGTAGCTTTTATTTCTACCTATTTGGTTAGATAGTCTGTGGCCACAATAATGTATTCAGCATGGGAACTCTTAGTTGGGGGATTAATGGGACCAACAAAGTCTATTCCCCATTTAGAGAATGCATGTCCACCCATCATAGGTTTCAATGGTATATCATCTTTGCGTATAGGGTACTGAGTGCACTGACAAACATCACACCTCTTCACATAGGTATGTGCATCCATGTGAAGAGTTGGCCACCACAAACCTGCAAATAGGATTGCCTTAATTGCACAGTCTGGGCCAAAGTGTCCTCCGACGACACCTTGGTGGGTAGTCTCCAAGATCTTGAGATATTCACTCTCATGGACACATAGTCTTAGGTAACCATCTTTACCATGCTTGTATAAATTATCTCCAATGAGTGACTAGTCTAGTGCCTACTATTCTAAGCTCCTTCGTCTAGCCAAAGTCATCTCTTGAGAGAATGTTTTTGTCCTAAGAAAAGCTACTAATGGATCACTCCAATCTGGCACTAAAGACACTCAATAAAGAGTGGCATGTTCCACTGGTGGTTTAGTACTACAAAGTGGGCATTCTTGGCACATCCTATGGACATCTGCTTCCATAGTTGGCTAGTACACTCTGAGTCTCCTCAGTGTCTATAAACTTCTTTGCCTCGACTAGTGTTGCTCAAGTGCACCCACATGTGCTAATTGCAACCACTTCGTGTAATCCTCCTCTTCCACACAACAAGATAATATTCCTTGATCTGTATGATTATACATACTCCCTGCCATGATATGGTACTTTTGGGCTTTTACTACTTCCTTATCCTAAGTGTTTATTACTGGCTGTTTAGGCCCATATGTCAATATTGGCACTACTGTATTGGCCCATTGCGGTACAACTTCAGTAAAAGGAACCATCTTACTAATCTACATGTATTGCATGGCTTGTTTACCAAGTATAGTAGAGCTTGATGATCAATAAAAAATTTAAACTTATTTGCAAGAAAATTGTGTCTAAACTTTTTAACCGCATATACCATACCTAATCCTTCTCGTTTAGTAGTGGTATAATTCCGCTCGATTGCATTCAATTGTCTACTGGCATAAGTGATTGGAAGATCCATGTTGCCTTCACCAATTGGTTTGCAAGTACACATCTAATGGCATAATTAGATGCATCCACATGAGCATGAAACGGCTTGTTCCAATCTGGTGTAGTCAAGGTTGGTGCTGAACACAATCTCCTCTTGAGCTCGTTAAAGGAATCATCACATTCTTCATTCCACTCAAAGTTAGTCAAGAGGGAGTACAAAGGGTTTGCAATGATCGCATACATATGAATGAATCGGTGATAATAGACACAATGCCCCATAAAGGCTTGTACTTCCTTGACATTCTTTGACCTAGCTAGCTCTGCAATAGCTCTAACTTTCTCCTCGTCCATGGATATGCCATTCTTTGACACTATGTGTCCTAGAATCTTGTCTTGCCTGACCATGAAAACACATTTTTCTGGGTTCAAGCAAACTTGATATTCTCTACATTTGTCAAAGATAGCTCTCATCTCAGGGATATGGGTTTTTCTAATGTTGGAATGAGCACAGAGATCATCAACATAGACTTCCAAATTCTTCCTCAAGAATTCTTTAAAAACATGACACATCAGCCTTTGAAAGGTAGTTGGTGCATTGGTAAGCCCAAATGGCATTACTCGAAAGGTAAATATGCCCCACTCTATAGCAAAAGCTATCTTATGCTGATCTTCTAGAGCTATGGCCACTTGATTGTAGCCAAAGAATCCATCAAGGAAGTTGTATACTTCCTTGCCTCCTATTCTTTGTAAAAGATGCTCGGTGATAGGAAGCAGATAACTATCTCTGATAGTGGCTTCATTAACCTTCTTCAAGTTAATGCATACACGTAGTTTGCCATTCTTTTTGGGCACCACTACAATGGGGGACACCCATTCGGTGTGCTCAATTTCGTAGAAAAATCAACCTTCAACCAAGTGATCTATCTCTTCTTTGATCTTGGCAACATAATTATCGTTTTATGTGTATGGCTTCTGTTTAGAGGGTTTGGCATCTGAGGTCACGGGGATAGTATGTGAGCATATGTCAGGGTCTACACCTTTCAAGTCCTTGTAACTCCATGCAAATACATCTCTGCATTCTCTTAGCAAGGCTATCAACTCGTGCTCCTCATCTTCACTTAGGTCATGTCCTATGTAGGTACATCGTTCCTCACCCTCTTCTATAGTCACTATGATTTTCTTTGTGGTTTCTTTGTTATCATAAGCCTCTCCTGCTTGTGCATCATGTTTAGGCATTTTTATCATGACTCTCCTATCTTCTATTTCATACTTCTTAAAGTTTTTCGGAACCTCAAACAAGGATTCTTCCTCTTCTGGTGTGAATTCTCTCTTCTTCCTCTTCTTGCCTTCATTTTTAGTGGTCACATGTGTGGCTAATCTCACATCATTTGTAAGTTCTTCATGTCTCTGAGGGTGAGTTTCTACTTCATAGAAATATTCATCATCTGATGCAAATGGTGGGTTGATAATGATTGACTCTAGATCAGAGTCACTTGCATCCTCAAGTGCATCAGTGCTAGGTTCGCATTGTTCAATAACCGAATCACACATGATTGGCTCTATTGTGAAGATTGAAATTTCATAGCCATCCTCGTCGCAGTGGGGTGTCCATTGTTCTTCATTGATGGCTACATCCATTGTTTCTAAAATTTGTGCCCAACTATGAGGTTCAAATTCTTCATCAAGAAATACTACACGTGCATAGGCTCGGTCTTGAGTTGATCTATGAGTTTCCTTCGCACCTACCTCTCTTGCTTTTTCTCTCTTCTCTTCTTCTACTGCAACTTTGCACATCCATAAGTGTGTGTCCTTATGCATCCATGAGGACCCTGATCCTATGGAATCCACTGATTCAGTATCATCCCTAGCTCTATGGATGGGATTCCATTGAATAGGGGGTACATCTCTATGAGAGTAGTCCTTGAGATTGACTTTGGTTGTAACACCTAAGTGTTGCAAATACAAAGAATTGGTTCCCCAATCTTGTACCACTTGCAACTGCCTCAAGAAAGGTCTTCGTAGAATCATCTCATAGGCTTGATTTCTGCTAAAGTCGCAGATAGCAAACGCATGCTCAAACTCTACACCACAAGTAGTGAGAGCTATTCCTTATAGCAGTCCTAAGGGTCTTTCTATGTGACCATCGGCCATCTGCAATTTAATTCTTGTTGGCCTAAGTGTTGGCTTGCCACATCGCTTCCATAAGGAAGTGGTAGCGATTGCAACTCCTATACCTAATTCCAAAATTGCCTTGGTTGTCTATCTTTGATGGGTAATGGGAAGATAGGTGTTTCCTTCTTCTCCTTTGCTCATGTCTCGTATCTTACCAAGGGTATTTCTGGCACCGTTCTATGAGATCCTACCTCGGAATGAGGTTTAGCTACTTCATGCACGTGATTGGCTAAATGTTTCTACAATTTTGGTTTACTTTAAGTAGTTCTTCCAAAGTGAGATTGCACTGCACTTTACTATTTTTCACTATCTACATGTTCCTAGGTATTACTGAATCTTCGTTTCTTATCGTGATCATGGGTGTTCTCATACAAGTAGATTTTGCTTCCCATGGGCCAATGAAATGGGGTAGTTCATGTAAGGAATTAGAGTCAAAATCTAGTCTCTTGTGAAATTGGACACTCTCCTGCTCTCCATAAATGGAAGGAATGTCTTGTGGGAATCGATCGTGCACGTCATCCACAAGTTCAATGGGAGGAGGATTTTCACTTTCTTTAGCCCATTTTTCTTCTTGAATCTCTCTTGGAAATTTTGGGGAATATCGATTCATAGAAGAAGATGTGTCTGGTTCTGTGGAGTTAGGCACATAAGCTTCTTGGATAGGAAGGCTTATTCTTCCACTTGCCTTGTCCTTACTTTGAGAGGCAGGGTCCTTTTCCAATTTTGGAATTAAATTTTCTAATTTGTCTAATACTCCATCAAAATGTAGTTGAGTCCTGGCTAAACTAGAGCAATTAAAGAGGCGCCTAGCTTTAAACATGGTTTGACCAATTCCACCATCTTGGCACAAAGTTTAGCTCGTTCGAGCTCTAGCTCAGTCCTAGGGTAGCACTTTTCGTGATCCGTTACATTTGGCCCTTCTTGTAGTCTAGCCTGATATGCTTTAAGCATCATGTCTATGTCCTCGGGAGTGGGATCTGCTAAGACTGATCCTACTCTAGGTGGAGGTAGGGTTGTGTGAGGTGAGTTAGAAGGTGGTGGGTTGGATGGTGAGGGGAATGGTGGTGGTGGAGTTGTGTGAGAGGGCGTTTGAGATGTGACTTCGATTATCTTGGCTTTTGTTTCTCTTAGGCTTTCCTCAAGTTTGCTCATCTTCCTTGCCCATTGCCTTTTCATTCTCTCTTGACTATCCCTCCAAGCTCGTGTCCTCTTCTTATTTTGACTCTCGATATCGCTACCCTCAGAGTTCTGTTCTTAGCCTAAGTCTTGCTTTTGCTTAAGTGCCTGAGCTCTCGTAATGACTTGCACTGCAGCCATGGAAGTCACACTTCCCGTGGAGTCTACCACTAACCCAATAATGTTGATCTGAGTGATTTTTGGCATATTGGTGGCATTTTTAGGACAATCTTGTAGTAGGTGTTCCTTCCCACAATTTGGGCAAAAACCAGAGATTGGGGTTGTGTCGGTGCAAGCATAGGGCATTCATCAATGAGGTGATCTCCCTAACATCGATAGCATGGTCCTCTAGGAAATGGGGGTCTTATCTGCCCAGGATGACGCCTAGAGTTGTGTACATGACATTTGCATACTCTGGCTCCCAACTAGGTTCACTTGGGACTTCATAATAATATGACTCATTATGCTCAGGTGATTGCATGTGGTAAGCGTGTGGGTGACAACATGAGTTGAGTCAAAACTATGGTCACTTGGATCACTTTCTGAAAGCAATGGTGTAACTGGCACTAAGGCTCTATTCAGGTTTTCTTCTACAGCTGCATACTTCACTGGAATCACATTGGCTTGAGGAGGGGGTTGTTGCACTAGAACTGGTTGAGGTCTCTGCTACCCTGGATAGGGTGGTTGATAGGATTGTTGGGGCCTACCATATTATTGTTGAGGGTACTAATTTTGGTATTTTCCTTGCTGTGGGTATGACTGAGGATAATTTTGCCTAACCGCTTGTTTATTATATGGGCAATCTTGTGCAGTGTGATTGGTATATCTCCTTTCTATGGTGTAGTACTGGCTATTAGGGTTCACTTGGGGTTGAGCCATGATAGGGCACACATTAGCCATATTGTCTCCACAAGTATAGCATCATTTTTGTGAGGAAAATATAGGAATCTGCTTGCTAGCAACTCCTAGTTTCTGAGCTACCTTCTCGGACAGATCCTCAATCGATGTGGATTGTGTGGAAGCAAGGCTAGTAGAACTATCTGAATCTTTAAAGATCTTTGAAAGCTCTAATTCCTCCCCTAGATTATCCTCGATGTCTATGCACATGCGTACACATTGTTCTATGGATCTAGGGTCCTTCAAGTACACGTATGATCTCAGTTTTGCACTTAGCAATCCATCTAGAAATAAGGCCACTTGTTTGGCTGGAGTGGGTAACTCTGGAATAGGGCATCTCTCTAGATATCGTCTAAACCTTTTTCCTACGAGCCTCACTGTCCCTTGAGGTGTTTTATTGAAGGTGTATATGAGGGAGGATGTGTTATGCCTAATACCACTCTTAGAAAACTCAGTAATGAATGCTTCAAGAAGTTGATCTATATTTATGAAGTGAACTTGGTGAAGCGGTTGAAACCAAGTCAATGTAGTGTTCTTGAGAGTTAGGCCAAAAGCATTGTATTGAGTGAATAACTCTTCAACTTGTTCAGCTCTCAAGACTTGCCTAACCTCTACTACATGGTCATACAGGTCTCCAGTGCCATTGAAGCTATTCTTCATGGACTTAACCAATTGTGTAGGCCTCAAGGTCCTAGTGTGTTCTCTAGGCCTTGACAGAGTGAATTCATCTGCATTTCTAGGATTCCTTGGATCCCTATGTATCTCATCTTCCATCCTATCCATTCCTTTTCTCGTTCTTTGTCTTCACAGTGGGTTAGCAAAGCTCACCTCAGGTCTATCTCTACTCTTGTCTCTCTAGGTTCCATGAGCTTGAGAGGTTCTAGCTCCTTGGTGACCATAAGAGACATTGGACCATGGTTGGGGAAAAACAAGTTCACCCTTCCAAGTGTAGGCTTTTCTCCCATACTCTGAAACCACAAAGATCCTCTGTGATGCATTATCTAGATAGGTCACCTTACTTGGGCTATCAGGATCTTTGAATTCATAGATGGTAAGTGCTCCTACTTTGTTAGGTTGCTCTGGCTTATACCTCCAAAAAGCCTCATCCATCTCTCAATTCAAGAGCAAATCTATGCTTCTATTGTCTTGGGGAACCCACTCTGGAGTGATTATTCTAGTCAGAATAGACTTTCCTCGAGGGGTTCTTGGCTCGTTTCCTAAGTTCCCTTGCTCTATGTCACCTACTTCAGTCTCTGGGATAATGTTTCCAAATTCATCTATCATTTTTGGTTGGCTGGTGACCACGTACATTGTTCCTTCTTTATGTATGTATGAACCATTTTCGAACTTGACTTCAGGGTGTTCTAGTCCAATGGACTGATCTAGATTTTTAATTTGGACAACAGATCTTCTCAGACCATCCTCATAGGTACGAGCACCTAATCGGTTGGTCTAGATATATTCCAGTTGAGTCTTGTAGGGACCTTCTAGGTATCTCAGAGTCACTCGTTTGTGAGTTTAGAGCATGGTGGTATCCTCTCAACTGTTGGGCCCAAGACCTAGCAGTATGGTTGACACTAGCCTCTGATGATCTAACACTCCGATAGTCTCTCCCTACGTGTCTTCCTGATCTCAGGTTCATATGGCCTAGTAATTGACCCAATGATCCTTGTACAACCACGTTGATGATTCTTTGATACCAATCACTTGTTCCTTTTAACTTTCCAGTTACTTATTTTCTTGTTTTTAGTTAAGCGTCATCAAGAGCACTTAAGTGTGTCGCACTTGATGCTCTTCATCCGCTTAGCTTAAGTTCTTTTCCTTTAGGTTATCCCTTGATTGCAACTTAACCTAGTCTTAGACTTGAGAAATTAGAGTATTTTAGAACTTGAGTGTTCCTTTCGCGCCCCTAATCAATCAAAAGATGTATCCACAACTAGCCTAATCTAAGAATGGACTGAGGGGGTTGAGAGATCTTCCAACCTCAAGTCGCTTCTCCTTGCTATGCTTGTCTACCTAGGAAGCGCGTTCCCAAGCCCGCACACATTGGCACTTGCTTCGGTTCCTCCAAAATCTCTCAATGATCCTATAAAAGTTCCAAGTTTACCTCCAGTCTTTTCACCTTCAATTGATAGACAAATTATTTCAAACACTTTTGATGACCCTTTTTTCCCCTTTCTATATTGCCAAAAAATTTCATCTAGAGCTCCCTTGGTGTACCTACCCCATAGAGGATCAATAGTTGAGGCCATGTAGTATTCACCATGAGCTTTCCAACAAGCTCTAGAGCTCAAAAAAGGGATTTCATATGAAAAAGTTATGTCGATTTAGGGTTCAGGGGGTTAAAACAGACAAACAAGACCTCTCAAGATTTTAGTGCATTTTTCTAAGGCCTTTGTAGTTATGTGTAATTGAGCATGCAAATATGCCCAAAATTTAGCTCAACTTTTTTAGAAAAAGTATCGCTTTAATTTTTGTCAAAAATGTCAGTCTATCACGATAGACGGTGTCTGTCTCGATAGACGGTGACTGTCATGTGGGCCTCTCTGTCGCGATAGATAACGTCTATCATCTGTCTTGTTTTGGGTCTATCGTGATTGACGGTTTCTGTCATGATAGACACAATTTGTCACAGGGGTCTGTCTATCGCGATAGACACAATTTGCCATGGGGGTCTATCTGTCACAATAGACGATGTCTATCGTCTGTCATGTTTTGGTTTGTCACAATAGACACAATTTGTCGCAGGGATCTGTCTATCATGATAGACCGTGTTTGCCGTTTGTCATGGCCCTGACTATCATGATAGACGGTGTCTATCATCTGTCATGTTTTGTTCTATAGCAATAGATGGTGTCTGTCACGATAGATACAATTTGTCATGGGGGTCTATCTGTCGTGATAGATGGTTGTCTATCACGATAGATGAGGTCTATCGTGGGGTGCTATGTGTCGCGATAGACGGTGTCTATTGTCTATCGTGTTTTGGTCTATCGCGATAGACACAATTTGTCGCGGGGGTCTGCCTGTCGCGATAGATGAGGTCTATCATGGGGTGCTATCTATTGCAATAGACAGTGTCTATCATGATAGACAGTGTCTATCATGATAGACAGTGTCTGCCATGATAGACTGAGAAAACGCAAATCTTTTTGAAACTTTTAGTGATTTGGAGTGCTCTAATGGTGTAGGTTATCATGCCAAGCATGCAAACAAAAAATTTGTCCATCACGATAGATAGGGGTCATCGTCCCAGGACGTGTGCAGAGTTCTGTCGTACCTACGCAAGCCACTAGAGATGGTGGTACAGCCAAAACTTGCAACAAAAGCTCAAAAACACACAAAAACAGATCGCACACAAGCTCTCTCTCACAAGTGAAATGAGGGAAATGAGGTGGGGAGGCGAATATGATCAAAAACAAAAAATTTTGGTGAAGGTGGAGATGGAGGTGGGAGATGGTGAGGATGACGATGGTGATGCAAAAAACAAGAAGAAATGAAGAAAAATAAGGAAAAGTATAGATTTTACCTATGACTCCAATGTCTCAACTCTACGTCTTACCATCATATGCTCGTCCTTGAAGCTCTCTCCTCCGTAATGGCACCAAACTTGGCGTCACTTTAGCACAATGGCAAGTACCAACGTGAGGAGATCCACCTCATAAATGTCAATCTGTGGAGACGTGAGGAATAGTATGAAGACTATGAGCAAGTGAAGGCACAAGTGTGTGAGTGAGAAGCACACAAACATGCACACACATACACACACCCGCGCACACAAGGCAAGAAAAAAGAGAGGAACAATGGAGTTCTTTGCATTAGTCAAACTCTTACATAAGCTCAAACCATTAACAATCTCACCCCAAAAATGAGCTCCCTAGCTCTTTTTAAAGTTTTTTGACTAGCTTTGGCCCTGTCGAGACCTAATGTCCAGCCTAGTTAAAAATTAGGTTCTAGAGGCTATTTGAGGGCTCAAATGGAATCTAAAAATTACGAAAGTTGGTATGTAGCTAATTTTATTACTCCTCAAGCTCAAGGACTCCTTGGCTTGAACAAAATGGAGTCTATTCTACCAAAAACAGGATTTGCAATGTTTGTGTAGTGATGAAAATCACTTGAGTTGGAAATAGTCTATGGAAAAAATGATTAGACCTTGTTGCTGAATTGTGCATGACTGCTCCCTTGTGCTAGCATGCTCTTCTTACAGCTTGTATGCCAACATGATAGTTTCTTGAAAGAAGCAATAACTCTAGAATCCTTTGTTTTACGTAAACAGTCAGTCATTTTGATTCTAACATACTATCCAAAAGCCACATATTAATGTACATTTGAGCCTACAATAACAATCAAATTATTAAACAAAAACTAATATACATATATGTGAAAAACTAGACTATTATTAAAATAAAAGTACCTTTCTTTCACAACCTATCATTAACTCCCTCTACTCATATGAGATTCATTCATTATTTTCATTGGCTCATTTCATACGAGTATATAGCCAATCTGTGAAAGAAGATATATTTGTATTCTCATTATTATCAAGATTATGTCTATATCTGTTGTTTCTCTGTCTTTTAATTCGAAGATTTTGAATTTCTTGTTCATACTCGCTAATGAATGCTTGCATGCATTCACTATTATATGCTACAAAAGTAGAAACACCATTTTCTTCTTGCAATGTAAATTGAAATGGAACCTCCTTACCTTATAATAACTCATCTGTTATTTTTTATGAAGACTTGTTGGTCCATGCACATGGAGCTTCTTCATGAACTCTTTCAAGGTATAGACGAACATAGTACATGCACTCCTCAAGCATCCACCCCTTTGCCATAGACCCTTCTAGTTTTGCTCTTTGTGGCATATAACCTTTTAATATTATCATAAATTGCTCGACCCAAAACATCCAATTTACAACACCTACAATCTCTATTTAATCCACAAGATGGAGTAATAAATGAACCTGAATATCAAAAAATGACATTGGAAGCTCTTTCTCCATCAAACATAGTAGCTCTCTGCATTCATATTCTTTTGTGGGATCGAGTCTTTGCCAATCTCTTTTGATGTAATCCACCTATTATTATCATAAATTAAATTATACATTATTTTCTTTGTAAATAAAAGATATCAAATAATCTTATATATTAAATATAAAATTATTATAATTACCTTATAAGCGATCCAAGACTAATATCAAAGGGCAATATGGTTATTGAAAAAGGAAGCAAAGTTGGCTCACTTTATCCTTTATTTGTATCACAAAAAGAAACCTTGTAAGCTATTACTGAATAGCATATGGCTTGTATTTGGCATGGCCGTTTGGGCCATATATCATGTAGTGGAATGAAAAATATTTCTCGTTCTGGCTACTTACTTACGTTATCTTTCTCTGATTTTTCTTTTTGTGAGCATTGTCAATATGGAAAGCAACTAGGAATGTGCACAAGATGCACATTGACTCTTCAATTCAGCCTTTAGATCTCGTTCATATAGATGTGTGTGGTCCTATGCCCACAAGTTCATTAGGTGGGTCGCTTTACTTTATCACTTTTATAGATGATGCTACTAGAAAATCTTGGGTATATCCTATCAAAGCAAAGGATAAGGTGCTCCCTACTATTAGAAAATGGCTTGCTTTAGTTGAGACTGAAAAAGGAACTAAGCTTAAGGCTATATGTTCAGATAATGGGGGTGAGTATACCTCACATGAATTCTGCCTTTTTTGTCAGTGTAGAGGAATTCATAGAGAGTTTACAACTCCTTATACCCCAATACAAAATGGTGTAGCTAAAGGGATGAATAGAACTATTTAGGATAGAGTAGTTTCTATGTTGCATCATGCAAAGCTTTCACAAGGCTTTTGGGCAGAAGCAATATTAACTATAGTTCATGTGATTAACCTTTCACATAGTACTACAAAAGGGTTGAAAGTGGCACAAGAGTTATGGATAGGGAAGCCACCATATTATGATCATCTTCGAGTTTTTGGGTGTGAAGCATATGTTCATATACCCAAAAACCTTAGACAAAAATTGGACCATAAGTGAAAGAAATGCATTTTCTTGGATATGGTTGAGAAGGCCAATTTGGATATAGCTTATGGGATCCTGAAACATGGTCAATGATCAAAAGTAGTGATGTCATTTCCAATGAGTCTAAAATGCATAAACATCCCATTAAGGAGGTTTGAGTGAGAAGAGTGGTGTTTGAGGATACTAGTCCTCTAGCTAGCATGCATAAAAATCTTGTGCATAGGGATGTTCAAGAAAATGTCTGATTAGATTACTTTGCAAAGGTTTCAGTTGATTAACCATTGAGACACTCTACACATATCTCAAATCCACCTGATAGATATGTTCCAGTTTTGTTATGCTAATATATGTTAGTGAGCTTTCTTGCTACAAAGAGACTATGCAGACAAAGGATCATGTCAAGTGGGAGTGTGCCATGAAGAATGAGTTGGATTCTATTCATAAGAATGGTACTTGGGATTTAGTACGTTTGCCAAAGGGAAAAAAATATTAACCATATAAATGGGTATATAAAAAGCAAATCTTCTCTCCAATGGTCATGATGACTACCTTAAGAATTTTGCTTGGATTTGTTAGAATGAAGGACTTAGAGCTAGTCCAAATGGATGTGAAAATTGTTGAAGAATCACTCACAAATTTGAAATACAGACAAACATAAAGACGAAGAAAGACAAAGAGAAGTAGAAACAAAGCATTCAAAAAATCAAGCCTTAGTGAAGGGACAAATTCACAACTATAATATAGTTCATAGAAACTTCCAGAATTACGAGTTTGAATCTCGGATCAAAATGTATATAAGAGAGAGAGCATAGAACCGGAATATATATATATAGAAGAAGAGAGTGGAATGAGTGTATATAGAAACTGAGGATACTGATATACAAGACGCCAGAGATTGCGTATGTAGAGATGAATAATAGAACCTGAACAGTCGGGTATTCATCTAAGAGAGATGGTAAGGAATAACTACTCAGAGTAGGAGAGTTTTCCATAGCTATGAGCAAAGTGAGGCCATGCTATTTTGTACACATCTTCTCTAATAGAAAACACATGTTCATGTGGAAGTTTGAGCGCAGTTTTCGTATGTGAAGAAATCTGAGTGATTTCATGTTACTGTGAAAGTTAGTTAACAATTACAGTTTTCTCAGTAAACATTTTTTTGGTACATCTACAAGTTAGATCTCGCAACTTAGTGTAAAGTTTTTTATGACAGATAGTTCATCTTGAAGCCAGAAGTCTCAACTATAAGTTGATCAAAGATTTCTGTGAAACGGACATGTACACACAGTACTAAGTCTGACCGTAAAGAACTGATGAAGTTTTTTATCAAACTTCAGATAGAGTTCATTCACTGAAGGAAGCTCAGGTATTACTTCCTTACTTCATTTACAAACATTTGAAGTAATCACAAATAGATTTGCAGTTGATTCCGGTAAGATTACAGTGACAGTCCAGTAACAGTCCGGTGAAGTTCTTGTGATATTTCGGTGAGTTCAAAACATAGTTTTTGACACAGTTAAGTGATGGAAAGATTATTTAACTGTAAGCAAACACAATAGTGTAAAGTATGAAGTAAATCATATCAGAATTGAAGCTTGAAGAAGAGGTGAAGTTTCTGGTAAAGTGAATTTTCGGTTTTCACTAAATACAGTTGTAAAGTTTTCAGGTTCAGAAAGTTTGCTAAGCTACTGATGATTATAGAGGTGTTCTAATATCACTCTAGCTTAGTTCTTGTTGTGACACGAAAAAATTCCGCAGCTTAATTTGTCAAGCTTCTTGTCGCGTCAAGATCAACAAAAACTACTTTCATTCATGGAGATCTTACAGATGATATCCATATGGAATAACTAGAGGGTTATGTAGTTCTTGGCAAGGAAATTCTAGTTTGTAAGCTAAAGAAGAGCTTATAAGGACTTAAACAATCCCCTAAACAATGGTACCAAAAGTTTGATGCTTTTATGAAGTCTCAAGGCTATTCTCAAAGCAATGAGGATCATTGTCTCTACACAAAGAGATGCTTAGATGGCAGCTTAATATCCTCTTATGACTTGTCAATTCTAAAAAAGGAGTTGAGTGCTACATTTGATATGAAGGATTTGGGGGAGTAAAAGATGCATATACTTATCTCAAAGTGAGTACATATCCAAAGTACTTCATAGGTTCCATATGCAGGGTGGAAAGGTATCGAGTACATCTTTGCCCACATATGTGAAATTAAGCAAGGATAATTGCCCCAAATCAGATGGGGAAAAGGAATTCATGACCAAAAATCCTTATCAATCTATTGTTGGTAGTCTCATGTATACTATGGTAGCTACGAGACTGGACATTGCATTTGTAGAGGGAGTTGTGAGCATATATATGTCAAACCTTGGCAAGAAGCACTAGGAAGTGGTCAAGATGATTTTGAGATATCTGAGTGGCACTAAGGTCTATTCTTGGGTAGAGGGAAAGCATCCAATATTTTTTACACAGATTCTGATTATGTTGGTTGTGTAGAAAATCATAAATCTACATCAGGGTACATTTTTCATTTTTGTGGAGGTGCTATCTCTTGGAGATCTCATCTTCAAGAATGTATAGATGTTTCCACCATAGAAGCAAAGTATATTGCATCAAGTGAGGCATGCAAGGAAGCATTATGGATTTCTTCTCTTGCTTGCGTTGTGGGTTTACCTCAACATGTACCTCGTTTGCTCAGTGATAGTCAAAGTGCCATGGCATTGGTTAAAAATCTAGTCTATCATGCAAAGACCAAGCACATTGAGGTGCGATATCACTTCATTAGATATTGCGTAGCCACTGAGTGCATTATTCTTGAGAAGGTTCATACTGGAGATAATGATGCAAATGCTTTGACTAAAGCTCTACCACATGATAGCTTTTGACACTGTTGTCACTTGATGGTATAGTTTGTATAACTACACTCAGGTATTCTTTATCATTCTTTATTTTTCTCCCATAGTCACTTTTGCCATATTGGCCTTTAGTGGGAGATTTTTTCCATTATTGTCCATGTGAAATGCCAAATGGCCACCGGACACTTTTTTTGTATATGTTCTTTAATAAAAATATAGTGGCTTGGTCAACCACAAATTGTAAGTTTGACCTTATTTGTAACACCTATGAAATCTATCTTCGTGCTCCCTACATACTATGTTTTTTGAGTATTCTATAGCCTTTGTTCAAAGTACTGTGAGTAGTGCTTGGAGCTTGGGGGGATCATCGTGGATCTCTCCAAAAGGAGATTTTAGCGTGGTGTATCACCATTGAAATACTTCAAAAAAACTCCTAAAGAGGGAAAGAAGTGCCTCGGTGGTTCTAACTGTTTTCACACACATCAGTACCAAAAGATATCAACAATGAAGACCATGCAAAAGAAATTTGTTGTCATTTTTAAAGAGCATATGGATGTCTTGAAGGCAAAATTACCACAAGGCAATAGAGATGGTAATGATGAAGTTGATAGAGAAGATATATAATTAAAATTTTTGGGTCCAAATCCTCCATACATGCCATGTGGTAGTCGGAGTTGTCCTTTATTTTTTTTAAAGCTTTATGGTGTAAAATATGATGATATAAAACAATGTAACATACTAAAAAGTTACAAATAAATGATGTAAACTTTCTTCTATTAATGAAAGAATTCAAGCAGGTAACAAGAGTGCGATGCAGTATTTGGCACTATGTGGTCTACATGTTTGGCTTTATTAAAATATTGGTGTACTACATATTGTGTACAATGTTGTAGAGTATGGTCTAAGTGCAATATTAAAAGTGTCTGAATTGTGTGTAAGTCTGAAGGTTATTGTATGGTGTCCAATCTAAGAGAATTTGATTGCACTTAATGAAGTATTATGTGTTGTTAATAGTTTGATATCATTTTGTTAACTTATGTGCGAGGTATGGTAATTTATTAATCTCTGTATAAAAGTTAAGTAAGTAGAGAGAGAAAGAGGAACAATAGAAAAATTTGATAAGGGAAATTATGCGATACAATATTCTTTCTTGTTAGCCTTCCAGCCAAGAACGTACTACATCATTTAGCAAGGGTATGAAATTGAGTGTCTATTACTGAATGTGATGTTATATTTTAGGTGGGATATTTGTTGTGAAGTCTATATACTAGAGTTATTGTGTAGAGACCCAGGCATTAAGACATCCATTGTTGGATACATAGACTCTAACTTTATTGGTTTCCTAGACAATAGAAACTTAACTTCAAGGTACATTTTTCACTTCACAAGTGGTTTCATCTCTCAAAGGTATTGTCTTCAAGAATGTATAACTATTTCCACTATAGAAGCAACGTATGTAACAACCAATAAGGCATGTAAAGCAGCATTGTGGATTTCTAGATTAGCTTGCATGGGCATATCTCAACATGTACCTAGTTTTACTCAATAATAGTCAAAGTGATATTGCATTGGCTAAGAAATTGGCCTATCATGCAAAAATCAAGCACATTGAGTGTTGGCAGTAGCCAGAGGCACACACGACGAGGAAGTATGTGAATGTGGATCACAAAGAAGTAGTGGGGAGCCAAGCGGATTATTTTTTCAAAAGAAATGTGTTTTATAATACTTTTCAAAACTCCTAATAGTGATTTTCATCACTCTTGTACCATATGTAACATAGAAAAAACCCTTTTTGTAATTCGTATCTCCATTTTGTGCAAGCCGAGAAGTCCTCGAGCTTGAAGAGATTAGGTAGAATGAGCCTACCAATTTTGGCTATTTTTAGACTTTTTTTAGACCTACAAATAGCACCTAGAACCTATTTTTTAAGTATGTCGGACATAAGATGTGAAACCGGTCAAAACTATTCAAAAAACTATAAAGAGAGCTAGAGAGCTCATTTTTTAGGCTAGCTAGTGTAGACTTGTATGAGCTAGTTTGATCTTGAGCTTGTAATTGAGATCTTGAGTAATAGAGTCTATTTTCCTACCTTCCATTGTGTTTTGCTTGTCTCTTACATGTGTGTGTGCATCTCTATGCTTCTCACCTTCACTCTCACTACATCTCGCGTTCATGATCTTCATATCACTCCTATCTCTTTCGCAGATTGACATTAAGGAGATGGAGCTTCTTAATGTGGTACTTACCATTGTGCTAGGGCAACACCAAATTTGGCACCATTGCCAGGGATCGAGTCTAATACGAATGTGTGATGGTAAGAGTATAGCAAGAAGTGGTGTTGGAATGTAAAAATTTCAGTTTTTGTTGTTGTTTTTAAGTAGTTTTTTGTGTTTTTCATCTCCCCTCCTACACTCCTTCTTCACCACCGCATCATCTTCTCCCACTCCAAAAAAATCAAAAAATTCACCATATCCACCCATTCTCCTCATTTCCCCTCATTTGTGCATGCGACAGAGAGAGAGAGAGCTTTTGTGCTTGTTATGTTGTGTGTGTTTTTGAGTTTTCTTGTAGGTACAGTGCTCCAAAGCAGCAGGAAAGCTTCCAAAAGGTAAGAAATTCACTTTCTGTCAGAATCTACCGTTGGAGTGGTCTGACAAAGTCGGCACTTTTGGTAAGCGGAACTATCACGATGGTCACTGACCATCGCAACGATCCCGTCAACCCCACGCCATCGCGATTGGCTCATGCCATCGTGACGATCCCCTGCCACGTGTCAAGATAGACCAGCACGACGATACCACGTAAGCCATCGCGACACTTCAAAGTTGGACCATCGTGATTGGCTCAAGCCATCGTGATGGTTATGTTGACCATTGACCATCGTGACGGGCTCATGCCATCGTGATTGTTCACTAGCCAGACCATCGTGATGCTTCACTTTGACCATCACAACGCTTCTCACCTTTGGACCATCGCGATTGTACCACGCCATCACGACGGTTCACCTGAACCATCGCGACGGTCCCAGACCATCGCGATTGTCTACTCAAAACGTCAAATTTAGGGTTTAATTTTTTGGGCAATTTTGAGGCTATTTTGAGAAAAATTTTGGGTGATTAAGCTCATTAGAGACCCCTTAGCTCATAATTGAAGAAAAACTTGTGTGTCAATTTTTACCCCCGAGAGTCTGAACGTTCATATCTTTTTCATTCGAAGTCTGTTTTTTGAGCTCTATAGCTCGTTAAAAAGCTCTTTACGAGTACTACGTGATTTCAACTGATTTTTTCAAGAAGAAAACGTTGTTTTTTAGATAAGAAAATTTGAGGTTGACCATTGTTGGGACTAGAAAAGCCAGGAGGCATTAAAATTTGGGCCAAGGAGAAAGGACCTTAAAGGTGTATATATCAAAGTGCTTGATCATCAATTTAAGAATTGGTCTAAACATTGGATTTTTACAGGTCTAGCAAGAGCTATCAAAGGCAATCAAAGCAAGGCAGTGAAGAACACAATGCTTGGGAAGTGCGACTTCTTGGGCATCAAGGAAATCAAAGAAGCTGACTCGAGGTTGGAAGAATACTCAACACCCTCAGTCAATTATTAGCTTATGCCAAACGTTTAGCATGATGGATTAAAGTAGAAAGATGATAGGAATGCATCAAGTTCAAGAGACTTCAAGTCCAAGACTAAGATAGAAGTGTGCGATACGAAAACCTAAAGGAAAGAACTTAAGTCTGACGGAACCAGAACTCAAAAGTACAATGAAAAGTCGATTCCTGACGCATACAGTGAGAAAAAACAAGAATTTAAAGGAATTTAAAAAGAAGTAATCAATAAAGAACAAAGAGGCATTGACGATCAGAGAGTGCCAGGAAGTAAATTTATGAACCTTAGATCGGGCAAGCATATAGGTAAGTCAGACTGACGAAGCGTTAGATCATCAAAAGCAAGTGTAGGAACTATTGCACGTTCGTGGGCTCAATAATTGAATAGCTACCCTTATGAGTTAGGCTCAGATACCAGTGAATCGGAAATGGCTTTTAGCACAAAGAGACTAGACGAAGGGTTAAACATAGCATACTTGGAAAGACCCGAAGGACCCTATAGAACTCAATTAGAATATGTCTGAACTAACCACTTAGGTGCTCGCATCTATGAGGATGGTTTGCGAAGATCAGTGGTGCAATTGCACAATCCTAATCAACCTATTGGATTAGATCTTCCAGTGGTGAAATTTGAGACACATACATAGACCAAGAAGGAACATTGTACATCATAAGTACTCAATCTAATCATACCAATGAGTTTGGTGTAGCTCATCCCGATACGGAAGTGAGAACCCAAGGAAAAGAACCACGAGGAGAGAACCTAGGACACCTATAGGGAAATCTGTACTGACAAGAGTATTAATTTCATATTGGATCCCTCAGGACAATAGAAGCATAGAATTGTTTCTGAATAAGGAAATCGATGAAGCATTTTGGAGATACAGAATAGAACAACCTAGTGAGGTAGGCTCCATCATGATTTACGAATTCAAGGACCCAGATACTCCTAGAAAAGTAGTATACCTGGATGATACATCGAAATGAGTATTTGTAGTACCGGACCATGCGAGAAATACTTACACATGGAGAGGTGATTTAGTATTCCCCTCATCTCGAACAAATGTAAACATGAGCCACCAGGGTGCCGGAACATCCTCAGCCCATGGTTCTCAAAGAGAGAAGAACAAAGAGAGATCAGAAGTAAGTTTCACTCATCCCATAGGGAGAGATAGAACCACCATGGACACTAATAGAGTGGAAAGACAAAGGGAACCTAGAATACCAGGTGGTAGAGATGATTTTCCTCTACCTAGACCACGTGAACACCCAAGGATACTAAGACCCAGTCAATTAGTAAAGTCAATGAAAAACTACTTTGATGGGACAGGAGATCCTTATGACCATGTTGCGGAATTTAAGCAAGTGCTACAAGTAAAGCAAGTAGAAGACATGTTCATGCAATGCAATGCATTTGGAATAACGTTAAAGAACACGGCTTTAACTTGGTTGCAACCATTGCAACAAAGGCAATTTAGAGATATTCATCACTTGTTAGAGTCATTCATCACGGAATTCTCTAAAAGTGGAATCAGGCATGATACTTCTTTGTTAATCTATAGCTTCAAACAGACCCCTCAAGAAACAGTTAGACTTGCAAGACGTAGGTTTAGACAATATGTGGAGAGATGTCCGATGCAAGAGTTACCCTCTCAGGCCAAGCAAGTATCATTGTTTTTAGATGGCCTCTTGAGCTCAAAATTACGCTCCTATGTATACTTGAAGGAACCCAGAACGCTAGAGCAATGTGTAAGAATTTGTATAGACATTGAGGACAACCTTGGAGACGAATTGGAACTTTCAAAGGTCTATAAGTACTCAGATTGTTCATCTCTATCATCCTCAAAATTGTCTAGCTCGATAGAAGACCTAGCAGAAAAAGTGGCCTAAAAACTAGGAGTTTTTAGCAAACAGATGCCTAGGTTAACAACAAACAAGCATTGTTAGACCTGTGGTGGTGATCATATGGCAAATGTGTGTCCCAATGCAACACAACCACAAGCCAACCCTAGTGGCCAATACTGTATGATTGAGAGACGATACACGAATCACATGGCTCAAGAATGCCCATACAACAAACAAGTAGTAAGACAGAACTACCCGCAAGCATACCCCCAACCAGACAGGTATCAAGGTCAATATGATGCTCAGCCTCATTACTATAGGCCTCCTTAGAACTACCCTTATTAGGATCAACAGAGACCTCAACCTGTTTTAGCTCAGCAGCCACCACCACCAGCTAATGTCATCTCAATCAAATATGCTACTGTAGAATAAAACCTCAATAGGGCTTTAGTGCCTTCTAGAGTCACCAAAATATGTGGCAACATATCAATACAATAATCCTGTTGGAGTTAGACCTCTATGGAAGCACGCGAACAGCACAAAGGAGAAGAAGAATCTTGGAGCACAACACATAATACTGAATGTATTACTAGAGAATGTACAAAGATAAGTAGCCCATTAGGGCAATAGACGTATATACAAGTCGAGGGAAAAAACCTCCTAAAGAGGGAAAAAAGTGCCCCGGTGGTCCTAGTGTGTTCACACACATCACTACCTAAATATATCAACAAATCCCCCCTGGGAGTGATGCAGTGAACAATGAGCTAGCACTCATGTAAAAGGAAGTGCCAAGCTATGTTGAAATCACTCCACAAAAGGAAGTAAGCCCAAAGCTTTGCGGAAAGCTTCAAACTTCTCCCTAGGTAGAGCCTTCGTGAAAAGGTCTGCAATGTTCTCCTGCGTGGGCACATATGCCAAGTTGATCTCCCCAGCAAAGAACCTCTCCCTAACATAATGATAATGCACCTCAATGTGCTTAGTGAGAGCATGGAACACAGGGTTCCTCGCAACTGCCAATGCGCTCTGACTATTAGTGAAGATGGTGGTGGCAGAAGACTGACCAACACCCAGATCTGCCATTACGCGTCTAAGCCACACACACTCAATAGTAGCTGTGAAAGCTTCCCTATACTCAGCCCCACAATTGGAAGTGGCCACAGTAGGCTGCTTCTTGCTCAACCAAGATATACATGAGCTACCAAGCATGAAGCAAAAGCCACTAGTGGACACACGAGTGTCATAGCAACCTTTGGGTACCCAAACAGTGTATTATAGATCAACACTCAAGCCATGTAACATATAACCCTCAGAAATCCCCTCATCCATCAAAACCACAACATCCGATATCGCCTTTTGTCCCTCAGCAGAAACATACCACCCGCTCAACCACCCTTAGGAAATGGATACCGAAATGTATCCAGAAGCCTTCGCATGACCAATTGTATAACATTAATCTCATCCCAAACAACCAACTCCCTTGTAATAATTCACTCACAACTGAACTTTGTATAAACTCAACTACACTACCCAAGATCACTTGTAATAACATCTCATCAAGCAATGTATGCACCATCAAAAGCATGTAGGTGTCTAGAGATCTGCATTAGTTTTGCAAAAATCATTCCATAAACCACCTCACAACACTTGGCTACACGGGTTACACATCGGTTATGGAAAGGGATTGCGGTCTCACTTTAATGGGATCATGATTAATTTCCATACTAATGTGTTAATCTTGTGTAGCATATCTTCTCCGCATTTGCAGCCATCATCATGCAGATTGAAGGACCGTCTAAAGCTGGCCCCAATGTACCTGTGGTCAATTTTGGCGAATTACTGGTTGAACCACATCCCCGTAATTCCCATTGGTTTCAAGGTTTAGCAGGACCTTTAGCGGACGTAGATTTTATTTTTGATGCCACGTTGACTTTTGATAGTAGTAAGTGGAGTATCAGTTTTTCTCCAGAGAATTTGAAGCGCTCCAAAATACAGAAGACTTAATGCACGTTTGGGCTAGAGCAGGTTTCACGGAATACTCTAGTGACCCATTACCCAAGCCGGATTTTTATAGATGCTACTACTTGGTGACCACACTTACAGCCTCCGAGAACAAGGACTTGCCGGGAACGTTCATTCTGCCGTCTTTGGTAAATAACCCCCCATTCAAGAAGTTCTATCTTTCTAAAGACCTCATTCGGGCATAAATTAAGATCCACGGAACTCACATGCCAACAGAGTGCGAAAAGCTGATTCCAGAGCCGATGAAGCGTGGTGATGTCGTGAAATGGGAAGACATTTCGGCCATTACACTTGAATTATCTAAGTTGTTACGTATATGTATGCAACACTTTGCATTCCCAGCTTAGGATCGTTTCACCATACCTCACAAGCATATTTGGTTCGGATTATATTTAGCATGTATTGGGCCCCAAACAATAGATCTTGCAAGTTGGATCATTGATTAGTTGTATAGCAGAGATGGGAAAGAGAAAAGGTCATCCATGGATGTTGCGCTCTCACTCGAATTGTTTATATGAGTTTGGCATACGACTTGCCTATAGAGCATGCTATGACGAGTGAAGAATTGAAGGATTTCAAAGGAGCTGCCAAGAAAGCCAGAAAAGCTAGCAAGGGATGGGCAGTAAACGCATGTGTGGATCTATACCATGTTTGCAAGTCCCAGAGTCCCCATCACCTTAGCCATCTCTAGAACAGTCACCTACAAAACCTCCTGCACCTATACAACCCATTCGCATACGACTTTCATGACCAGTTATCACGGAAGGTACTACCCGTACCGTTACCTCTCAAGCAACCACAGTCCAGGAACCTACCACTATAGTAGCAAAAATTCCCACCTCCATTGGTGCGAAAGCATTTACTTTTCTTATACCCAATTTGGAAGTTGAACCCACAAATACTACTTTTGATTTTGAAATGCATGCTGCTTTTTCAAGTGAATTTCAATTTCAGAAGGACAATTTTTCTCATAGGAATATGAACATCCTAGTTACCCTACCACACCCCGTGATCAACTGCAAGAGAAAGTAGTCTCCAGCTCTGAAGAAGAGAGGACAGAAACTGACGATGAAGACGGAGATGAAGCCAATCAAGAGAACCATGACTCTCAAGAGAATGTGCACACTGATGAACAGGAACAACACACTGACACTCAGGGTCACACAAGTACTTATGAAGACAAAACATTTGAAGCAGCTGCCTATACATTGGACATTAATAAGTTATACCGCACCATGCAAGCAGTTTGGGCACGCAGAAAACTCTCCGAAGAAGAAAGCCACGCGCTTGTAGAACAGGAACTCGCTACAGGAGGCTTTGAAGAAGCCTACATTCAAGGTTTTAGAGAACTAGTTAAGTCAGTAGGAACTAATGAAGCATTACGCTATTTGCAGAGGAAACCACTACCACAGTTCGACCCATGATGAATACGCTTGCTATCAAAGCCCAGTCAATGTATTCGTGTACCAATGGATGCCCAATCCTCACAACAGGCCAAGGAAGCACGCCTCATTCTGGAATATTCTTTTGTAGCAAAAACGATCATCATCGACTCCCCGCCTCATACTTCTACTGTAAATACCCCTAATGTCATCAAAGTACCCACCACATTGACCTCTCCTCTTTCACCCCCCCGCCCATCCAGTCTCTCCTATACACCCTGCCTCTCCCAGACCATCCATGTCCTTTGATAATGCAACAACAGAAGCCTTTGTTGCCTCAATTCCTCTCACCCTTTCTGCACCCACACAACCTAGCCTCCCTTCTAGGACTTCCACTCTTCTATCTAGTCCATTTCTCCATCCATCTATCCCTTCCTTCCCCACCCCGCCAAGACCCCTATTCCCATTTCCCTCTCCACTAACCTTCTCCCCCGTCTCACCTCCCCAACCCACTGTATTTCCTCTCTCCCCTCTCCACCAAGCAATACACGAAACCCCATCTATAAATTATTCGGTAAGCTTTGTAAATCTTGTATTCACACCCACTCAAGCACCCACTATCACTCCACTATTCACAATCATGACACTCGACACAACGTCCAGTGACATGGACATATCACCACCCACTGCACCACCACTCACCTCATCCATTTCACCACCACATTTAGGCACATCACATTTCTCCACAATCAGCACTACATCCACTTTCCCATCCCTATTTCCCCTTCCCCTTGCATCAACACACACACCCACAGCATCTTCACTCACTCCGCCATTAATATTATCACCCACAATCGACACCGCATTCTATTAAATGTTCGCATGTATGACACAAGAGAGAGATGAATTTGCATCTCTAGGCACCAATTACCAAACACTGAAGTAGACCATGAACGACTTATAGTTGCAGCTAAATTCCTTAACCATCGAGAATGCCTCCCTTAACACACGCTACCAAGAGCTACGCCAGGCCTACCATACACTTGAACTAGAGAGTGAACAGAAGATGAAAGAGGCCATTATGGATATCGACAATTTGTTAAGGGCTCAAACCATTCGCAATGTGATGCTCACTAGAAACATGGGACTCCTAAGATGCCACCGAGCAGAAGCCAAAGAAGAGAATCAATGCTTGCAGGAACAGAATAGAGAGAACCTTGAAGCTGCTTTAGATCAACCAGACGAACCTCTGAGTCCCAATCGTTTTAAAGATGTCCCCTCTGAATCTATGAAGATACTATTGGAAGACCATGTCAGACTACTAGAGGATTATGACATTATGAATGAGGCATATCAGAAGCTCAAGGAAGCCCATAAAATGCTACAGTTGTGAGCACCTGTACAGCAAGCACCACCTGTTCCTGCGGCCACATCTCTTGAAATCATCGAAGAACTCAACGCTCTATGTGCCCAGGTACTGACTCTTCAAACACAGATCGCAGCATACGAAGAGCCCCCTAGGCCAGATTCCCCACCGGAACTCCCAACGAAAGAAGAAACTGTATCTATCCCGATGCAAGAAACGTATGAAGAAGCCTACGAACCCCAACCCATCCCAGGCGGACGCGTCATGACCGAAGGCCAGACTACCTTTGAACTCCCTACTCCCGCATGGATGAAGATTGTAGAAGAACTTGGCAAGACCCACTCAGCACGTGTGGAGGCTCAATTACACGCCATGGCTATGATAGAGGAACGTATTCTACAATCCCCTTACTTTGCTCTCTTGGCCCCTCGCAGGTATATATCTAGGCATGAGCTACAATATAAGCCATATTTTATGTTAATGGCAGAATACCAATTGGTGATCGAAAAGGAGACAGGCAAGAAACCCTCCCATGCAACTCAGTTTGAGCCTGATGACTTGCCACCTGATGTGCAGAGTGGAGAAATCTTTCAACCAACTTGGCACCAGGACTTATTACAACAATATCCCAAAATGATGAGCACATGGGTCAAGGCACCCCTGCATTTAAAGTATAACCCATGTTGGGGACCAATGCCACATCACCGCTCTTGGAAGGCCTTTGCAATCAAAGTACAGAACAACAAGCAATGCCAGGACTGGCTCAATTACCCCTATTTCACTCCACCCATCGGACCACCCACTGTAGGATATATGATGGCAACGATTCACCACTGGCTCCCCCCCTTACGCCGCATGGATGATGTAGCTACGCATATGACTATCAAAATATTTGACATGATTAGTAGCTCCATTTTGTGAAAGTCGAGGAGTCCTCAAGCTTGAGGAGCTTAGGTACAAAGAGCCTACCAATTTGGGCTATTTTTAGATTTTGTTTAGACCTACAAATAGCACCTAGAACCTATTTTTTAACTATGCCGGACACTAGATGTGAAACCGGTCAAAACTAGGCAAAAAACTATAAAGAGAGCTAGAGAGCTCATTTTTTAGGCTAGCTAGTGTAGACTTGTATGAACTAGTGTGAGTTTGAGCTTGTAATTGAGATCTTGAGTAATAGAGTCTATTTTCCTACCTTCCATTGTGTCTTGTTTGTCTCTTACATGTGTGTGTATGTGTGTGTGCATCTCTATGCTTCTCACCTTTACTCTCACTACATCTCGTGTTCACGATCTTCATATCACTCCTATCTCTTCCGTGGATTGACATTAAGGAGGTGGAGATTTTTAACATGATACTTACCATTGTGCTAGAGCAACACCAAATTGTGTAGTATTACTTATTCATGTTTGCTTAGCCACTGAGCCCATTCTACTTGAGAATGTTCATACTCAAGAAAATTAGGTTGATGCTTTGACTAACGCTTTAGGATGGAATAGTTTTAGACACCTATATCACCTGATGGGGTTCACTTGATTCCTATTTTTGTACATTCCCTTGTACAATTTGCAACACACACATCACATGGAGGTATGTGTCATATATCCATACTTAGATATTCTTCTCTCATTCTTTATATTTGCTTCTTTAGCTAATATCAACCATATTGGCCTTTCGTTAGAGACTATTATTGTGAGTGTTCAAGGACAAAGACCAAATGGCCACCCAAGCCTCTTGTATATATTGTTGAAATAAAAATTACTCCTAATCTAATAGCAATCACATAATGAACAAACTATGGAGGAAGAAACAAAAGATAACAAAACATGATGAAAGGAATCAAAGTAGAAATGAAAATGACTTACATAAGATGCTCTATGGGCATGGTGACTCCATGCGAGAGTGAGAGCACCCTTGCTAAGGCCTTGAGTGAATGGCTTGTTAGGAGTGAAGGGAGGCCTTGCTTATATGGAGTTTGGGAGAATTCCCTTGCATGTGGGATAAATGAGATTGCATGAGAATGAAAGTGAGTTTAGACAAAAGGGTGGAGCATGGAGCTCTCAACACCCCCCTCCATGTGATGACCCATTTGTTTTTAATGCGGGGAACTAGTGATATATGGGACCACTTAGTTCATTGGTTTTTAGAATCTAAGGACATATGGGATCCTTATATATAACTTGGAAATATGGGATCCAAGTTTGGGATATATAGCATCCCTTGGTTTTCATGGACATATGGCATCCATGTGGTTTCTGATTCCATGGACATATGGGATCCATGGTGGCCCACTTGCCTCCTTTTATTGCTTGCCTACCTGTGCTCAATTCAAAATGTGTTTAGCCTTAGCAAGATGCAGAGAATGCTCCAACAGAAGCTGCGAGAGAGTCATCTTAACTGCGAAGGACTCAAATAGTTGCAATCAATTGCATCTTTTTTGGCTTTAAGTGAAGAACATCATCGATGACCTCATCGAGGTCTACATGCTCAAAAGTTACGGGTAGGTAGGACTAATAAATAATCTTTCATCTAGTCACCTACCATACTCAAAAAAAGTTAAAGGATGCACATTACTATCTTATCATCACTCTAGTATAGGAAAGCTCATGACTAATCTATAACGCTTCAATTTTTGTGAGGTTCAACACTATGCCACTGAATGATACGATCATTCTCTCACATAGGAATGAAAGAAAGTGATTTGAGCACATGCAATATGAATCATTTTTATATTATATTTCAATCCAAAATTTGTATGTATATGCATAAGGCTCTCTCATGTAAAGGGATTAGACACTGCCATCCAAATAGATTTGTAAGACCTTCCCTATGAGCTCCACATGTACTCTCTCATTCATATGCAACACAAAGCAATCATGGACCTACTAAGTAGAGCACCAAGGCACCCACAACAAAGTGAAGTGAAGGGATTCATCAACAACAATCAGGAGGATTCTATCAATTGAAGCTACATGGAGAAGATCTCATCAATGGGTACAAGGAAACAACAACCAAAGGCATGCTTCTACAACAACTACAAGAAGTGGAAGACACCCAAAGATCCCAACAATGGATCCTCTTAATAGGAACGTAGTGCACATGTTGCATTGCCCTTCATTCTGAATATAGATATGTATAGGAACGTAGTGCACATGTTCCATTGCCCTTCATTCTGAATATAGATATGTGTAATACGTAGATGCATGCGATTTTGCAAAGATACAACTTTTCTTCCATACTCGGTGCCTGAGAAGCTGATGCAGAAACCTTCTGGTGTTGCCGTTGTCTTGATCTCTCTCAATCTGTGAATGTGCACAAATGGTCTTACAAATGGAAGGTGTTGACATTCTTTCTCTGTTTTGAGTTATGTCTCACCTGAGCTCACCTAGAGCTCATAGCTATGGCGACATAAAGTCTATGTTTAAGAGTCCTATGCTTAGCTAGCGCACATATTGTTATATCCCTTACTCTTTGCGTTATAAGCTTGTTATAGTAATGATCTAGAATGGAGTTGTGAGCTCTTTGTTGGCCTAATTCTAACTGCACTCCAAGCATCCAGATTTCATTTAGCTACTGTGCCTTTGTTAGCTTATTAGTGCCCATACTTGGCTAAACTACTCTTTTGCTCCATGTTTCTATGCCATCTTCAGGCTAATGTCCCTCTCTTGCCTCGCTTGATAGAGTGTGCATGAATCTCTAGCATGTTGTAGCACACTATGAGTCAAAATAAAATGCCCCCATACACTACAACACATCGAGGGTATACCAAAGCTCCTACCGAGGAAATTGAACGAGTGTAATTTTTGCATGACGTCGGTGTTGGGATCAGTATGGGCATCGGAAAGATAACGCCGGTATAGACGCCGGTATAAATGTCGATATGATCGTCGGTATAAACATCGGTATGCGCATCAGTATTACTGACGTTTATACCGATGCTCATACCGACGACTGTACTGGGCGTATCGATGCCCATACCAACGACTCTACTGGGCGTACCGATGCCTATACCGACGACCATATCTGCACAATTTTTTTTTGGGCAGAGTGTGTTGTCTATTTCTACAGCATGATGTTGTTTAGCAAAAGACAATACACTCTGCCCAACTCTAAACCGAGTACATGTGTTATGTACTCTAATGATAACCAAAACATGATTTTATATGAGCAAAAATGAACCATGAATCATGTACAAAAAGTTGTATATTCCATAAATGAAAGATGTACAAGAGTGTGACAAAGCACTTCCATATAGGAATCGAATACAAAATTATGGTACATCATTGCCACATATGAGTGTAATACAAAATTGTGGCAATGTGAAAAAGCACTTCCATATAGGAATCAAATACAAAATTATAGTACATCATTGCCACATAGGAGTGTAATACAAAATTGTGGCAATGCATATACGCAAGGGGATCAAAACATTTACACCTGCAATCCTGCCACAAAGCATGTGTAAAATGAGACAAATTGACATGACATTTATAAAAAACAACTAAAAATATGAAACCAAGCTATAAGTTTACCTAATCATAGAATATTATCCCATGAAATGATTGCACCTTGTCCCTCTAAATCTTGCAACAATGCAGTCAATCCATGACGATATCCGAAAGATTCTTCGGTTCGCGTTGGAGGACGAGCCACTACCAACTCATATAATAAATATGCAAAATGTGATGTGCTGAACACAAAAAAATCAATAATTAACATGATACTTACAAATTGGTAGCACATATTGTCATATCCGCCGCTACCTAAATGTGACGTTCCAACCGTATCCAAACGTGTGGCCGCCGCATCTCTTTGTTGACGATATCAAGCAGGAGTATGTTGCTGCTCATCCTGAATCGATTCCCACTCTTGAAAATCTAACCACACAGGCTTCGGTAACCTTGCTCGAAAAGCATTGCGAGCTTCCGAACGTTGATGAGACATCACCTCACATGTCGTATGTTGAATCCACTCCGAACTCACAATAGGATTCCCAGGTGCTGGCCGGTACTCTTCATATATCAATTGTGTGATATTGCTTTTAGAATCCCTATCCTGTTCACTCCATTTTAGCATTACAGAATGTCCAAATTCTATGGAGCAAAGTTGTCGAATGTGTTGACGCATTGACTTCCCAGCTCCTTCCATGACTGGAGCTCCATTACATATGTGATATATTTTGGAGTCATCATGGTCATGCGCTCCCCAAGGTGTACGTGAAGATCCCATCTGATCCAATGTGTGTATGCATATGCATTTGTGTATGCATATGCATATGTGTATGCATATGCATATGTGTATGCATATGCATATGTGTATGCATATGCATGTGTGTATGCATATTCATTTGTGTATGCATATGCATTTGTGTATGCATATGCATTTGTGTATGCATATGCATTTGTGTATGCATATGCATTTGTGTATGCATATGCATATGTGTATGCATATGCATATGTGTATGCATATGCATATGTGTGTATGCATATGCATATGTGTGTATGCATATGCATTGTGTGTATGCATATGCATTTGTGTGTATGCATATGCATTTGTGTGTATGCATATGCATTTGTGTGTATGCATATGCATTTGTGTGTATGCATATGCATTTGTGTGTATGCATATGCATTTGTGTGTATGCATATGCATATGTGTGTGCATATGCATATGCATATGTGTGTGCATATGCATATGCATTGTGTATGTGTGTATGTGTGTATGTGTGTATGCATATGCATGTGTGTATGCATATGCATGTGTGTATGCATATGCATGTGTGTATGCATATGCATGTGTGTATGCATATGTATGCTTGTATGCATATGATTGTGTGTATGCATATGCATTTGTGTGTATGCATATGCATTTGTGTGTATGCATATGCATTTGTGTGTATGCATATGCATGCATGTGTGTATGCATATGCATTTGTGTGTATGCATATGCATTTGTGTGTATGCATATGCATGCATGTGTGTATGCATATGCATGTTTGTATGCATATGATTGTGTATGCATATGTGTATGCATGTGTGTATGTGTGTATGTGTGTATGTGTGTATGCATATGCATTGTGTATGCATATGCATGTGTGTATGCATATGCATGTGTGTATGCATATGCATGTGTGTATGCATATGCATGTGTGTATGCATATGCATGTGTGTATGCATATGCATGTGTGTATGCATATGCATGTGTGTATGCATATGCATGTGTGTATGCATATGATTGTGTGTATGCATATGCATTTGTGTATGTGTGTATGTGTGTATGCATATGCATTGTGTATGCATATGCATGTGTGTATGCATATATATGTGTGTATGCATATGTATGTGTGTATGCATATGCATGTGTGTATGCATATGCATGTGTGTATGCATATGTATGTTTGTATGCATATGATTGTGTGTATGCATATGCATTTGTGTGTATGCATGTGTGTATGCATATGCATGCATGTGTGTATGCATATGCATGCATGTGTGTATGCATATGCATGTTTGCATGCATATGATTGTGTATGCATGTGTGTATGCATATGCATTTGTGTGTATGCATATGCATTTGTGTATGCATATGCATATGCATATGTGTATTCATATGCATATGCATATGTGTATGCATATGCATATGCATTGTGTATGTGTGTATGTGTGTATGTGTATGTGTGTATGTGTGTATGCATATGCATTGTGTATGCATATGCATGTGTGTATGCATATGCATTGTGTATGCATATGCATGTGTGTATGCATATGCATTGTGTATGCATATGCATGTGTGTATGCATATGATTGTGTGTATGCATATGCATTTGTGTATGTGTGTATGTGTGTATGTGTGTATGCATATGCATTGTGCAGTGTGTATGCATATGCATTGTATATGTGTGTATGCATATGTATGTGTGTATGCATATGCATGTTTGTATGCATATGATTGTGTATGCATGTGTGTATGCATATACATTTGTGTGTATGCATATGCATTTGTGTATGCATATGCATATGCATATGTGTATGCATATGCATATGTGTATGCATATGCATTTGCATGGTGTATGTGTGTATGCATTGTATATGTGTGTACGTGTGTATGCATTGTGTATGTTTGTATGCATATGATTGTGTGTATGCATATGCATTTGTATGTATGCATGTGTATGTGTGTATGCATATGTATGTGTGTATGCATATGTATGTGTGTATGCATATGCATGTGTGTATGCATATGTATGTTTGTATGCATGTGATTGTGTGTATGCATATGCATTTGTGTGTATGTATGTGTGTATGCATATGCATGCATGTGTGTATGCATATGCATATGATTGTGTATGCATTTGTGTGTATGCATATGCATTTGTGCATATGCATATGCATTTGTATATGCATATGCATGTATGTGTGTATGCATATGCATGCTTGTATGCATATGCATGTATGTGTGTATGCATATGCATGGTTGTATTCATATGCATGATTATATGCATATGCATGCTTGTGTGTATGCATATGCATGCTTGTATGCATATGCATGCTTGTGTGTATGCATATGCATGCTTGTGTGTATGCATATGCATGCTTGTATGCATATGCATGCTTGTATGCATATGCATGCTTGTATGCATATGCATGCTTGTGTGTATGCATATGCATGCTTGTATGCATATGCATGCTTGTATGCATATGCATGCTTGTATGCATATGCATGTAGGTGTGTATGCATATGCATGCTTGTATGCATGCTTGTGTGTATGCATATGCATGCTTGTATGCATATGCATGATTGTATGCATATGCATGTGTATGTGTATGCATATGCATGTGTATATGCATATACATGTGTATATGCACATACATGTGTATATGCATATGCATGTGTGTATGTATATGCATGTGTGTATGCATATGTGTATGTGTATGCATATGCATGTGTATGTGTATGTGTATGCATATGCATGTGTATGTGTATGCATATGCATGTGTATATGCATATGCATGTGTGTATCTATATGCATGTGTGTATGCATATGTGTATGTGTATGCATATGCATGTTTGTATGCACATGCATGTGTGTATGCATATGCATGTGTGTATGCATATGCATGTGTGTATGCATATGCATGTTTGTATGCATATGCATGTGTGTGTATGCATGTGCATGTGTGTATGCATATGCATTGTGTATGTGTGTATGCATATGCATGTTTGTATGCATATGTATGTGTGTGTTTATACATATGTGAGTGTGTATGTATATGTATCTCTCCCTCTCTCTCTTTCACTCTCTCTCTATGTCAAGCAAAAACAAAACAATCACTTACATTGATGTAATTGTTTGAATCAAGGTCGTTAAAATCCATTTGAAGTTCTCCTTCGTCAAATTTCCAAAGATTTGATCCCAAAATCTCTTGGAAAACTAAAGAGAGAAGATATTAGAAAAGCAAAAACATAAAGAAAGAAAAAAGAGTGCTACAATATGTGTGATCTACTTACCAAAACTTCAGATCTATAAAAATAGAGGCGTGCTTAGAGAGAGAGAGAGAATTGTTTGAATCAAGGTCGTCAAAATCCACTTGAAGTTCTCCTTCGTTGAATTTCCTAAGATTTGATTCCAAAATCTCTTGCAAAACTAAACAGAGAACATATTAAAAAAGCAAAAACATAAAGAAAGAAAAAAGAGTGCTACAATATGTGCGATCTACTTACCAAAACTTCAGATCTAGAAAGATAGAGGTCTGCTTAGAGAGAGAGAGAGAGGGAGGGAGAGAGAGAGAGAGAGTGAGAGAGAGGGAGGGAGGGAGAGAGAGAGATAGAGAGAGAAAGAGAGAAAGAGTGACAAACAGAGATCTGATGTTCGCGCGCGCAAAGCCGACAGTAGAAGATGTAGATTCAAAATGCTCAGAATGACGAATTTTGGTTTCAGGCCCGGTTAAAGAGATACCGTCGGTATAAGCATCGATAATTCCAGTAAATTACCTATGCAGTGTTTCCGAGGCTAAGCGGCTTTCCCAAATTGTCCGAGGTTCATATCAATGCCGACACCTGACTGTCAGTATGCTGACCGTAAGTATTCCCTCAATATGTCGTAGTGATATGTTGTCATCGCTTCATTTAGGTGCTTAGGAGATAGCTAATGAGGATGAGCTTTGTGTGGAGGGCAGATTAGAGAAACAGGATGAGCTTTCTGAAGAGAGTATGTTCAATGAAAGTAATTGTATTTCTCTATAATCAGTAGCAAAAATGAATTCCTGCTATATTGGTGCTTCTCTCATTCAATTCCTCTCACCAATAGCTTCAATGGCATTTGTACTTATGGCTATTGCATTCCTTAGCACATGCAATCGCCCCAGGATTTTCAAAAGAGAGAACATCTTATTGAAGTTCGAAGCTTGGTTGCACAGTGTTTGCTCTCTCTTTGCCACTCTGTCACATGGTGAAGTCGTATTTCTTTTAGGCGCCTCCTCCATTGCCTTTGTTGAATCTAGTGCTGTCAATTTATTATTCTCCATCAGAAAACTCTTCAATCCATAGCATTTCAGGGCTGTGGTCATTGCCATCTGTTTGTCTTCTAACCTTCTATATTAAAAACAAGGGAGTTTTGCAGCTTGTTGAAGGCATCAGCTTCACCACTACTCTATTCGGAGTTCCCAAGAGCAGTTGTATGATATACAATATGAAGAATGCGATATGGAGGGAGAGAAAATAATGAACAATATGCTACCACCACATAATACTAATCAATGATAAGGAATGATTATGGTAGACAAAAAGATGTAGCCATTACTATGCTTAATGGAAAAAATAATAACAATAGTGCTTAGAAGCACTTTATTGCAAAAGATGAGATGGGAAGGAGGGAGGGATTAAGAATGACATATATGTTAATGTGAAAACAACAAAAACAAAGCTCAAAAGGAAATGTGATCTACTAGTTACCTATGCTCTGATACCATGTTGAAATAAAAAATACTCCTAATCTACTACCAATCACATAATGAACAAACTATGTAGCAAACATGATGAAATGAATTAAAGTAGAAATGAAAATGACTTACATAAGATGCTCTATGAGCATGGTGACTCCATGAGGAGAGTGAGAGCACTCTTGCCGAGGGCTTGAGTGAATGGCTTGTTAGAAGTGAACTGAGGCCTTGCTTATATGGATTTTGGGAGAACTCCCTTGCATGTGGGATAAATGAGCTTGCATGAGAATGAAAGTGATTCTAGAAAAAAGGGTGGAGCATGGAACTCTCAACATATATATGTTCTAATAAAACATATAGTGACCTATTCAACCACACACAAAATTGAGACTATGCATTCTGAGTATACTGTGAACTTCAACTTTCTTATTTCTATGCTTCCCCCCTAGGTAGAGCCTTTGTGAAAAGGTCTATAACATTATCCTATGTGGGCACTTAAGCTAAATTGATATCTCTGGTAGAGAACTTCTCCCTAACACAATGATTGTGTTATCCCATTACTATTTTTACAGACATTCAACCTAACTTCAATAGAAATTTGCATGAATTTTATCAAGTGTTCATTAGATTTTATTCTAAGGTTTAGAGCCTCAATTTATGTAATTCACAAATAATATTTATGGTTAGTAAAGCTTCATACAAGGAAAAGAGTGGTGGAGGCACGACATGCAACTTGTTTTTTTAAGGAGTGGCTAAAAATAGACCACTTTGTAGAAACTCAATCATAATGCGAAATCTATTCGCGATCTTTAAAAATGGTCTGCGAAGGCGCACGGAAACAACAAGATCTACAACTTTGCAGAATAACATTTTTTCTGCAGACGAACGGAAGGCCCTCAAAATCAGAGATTACCATGACTATTTGGGATGCGAGAGCCTGCTGCCCTCCTCTTTTATCATCTTCTCTTTTCATATGTTTCATGCTATTCTCCTCATATCTTTCATGCTATTCTCCTCAGCAATCCTTCTCAATCTTTTTATACATATTCTTTTCAATAATAAAGAGGTGGATGGCAAATACTCAATCAGATGATTGAGGGGGATGGTTGGTACCCAATGCGGTTTCGTGCATAAGACTCTTTGTTGTTATTTGATTGTTTCTATCTCTTGAATTTCCTATTTGATTCATGGTTCATGTGTTTAAGATGAATTTCATGTGGTTTATCAACTCTAATCTTGATTGATATATTGATCTTAGCCTAAGTTTGACAACAATGGTATCAGAGCTATGGATACGCTCTAGGTGGATGGTGGAAGCATAAAGAGTATATTCCAATCAAGAGCCACAAAGCAATAGGGATTCTCAAAATTCTCCATATTCAAAGAGCAAACTTTCAAGGGAATCATGAATCAACAAAGTACGCAATCAAAGGAGTGAAGAAATTGATGAAGAAGTAGAATTCTTTGCGCAATTGAAGGAAGTTGCTTAAAATCAAAGGCTTCATCAAATCAAATTCTCGATTTCAAAGTTGGCGCTATTCCAGGGGGTAAAAGCTCTCAAAATTATACTCTTTTGCTTCTATCAAGCCATCTTGGGATCATTGATAGGCTAAAAGCTCTCAAAATTATACTCTTTTGCTTCTATCAAGCCATCTTGGGATGATTGATAGGCTAAGGTACACACGTTGGTCTTTCTGATTGATTTCCATGAGAGACTTGCAAAGATGCCTAACAAAAGAAAAAGGAAAGCAAAATATCCAGACGTGCGTTTAGCTTCACCAAATATGATGGGTGTAAAGAGAATGCTCGTACTATACTTGCATGGTTATCCTCATTGGATGGCTATTTCCAAGGTGAGAAATTTAGTGAAGGGGACAAAATCAAGTATGCAGCAAATCAACTCAATCATCGTGTGAACTTATGGTGGAATGTGACTTGCAAAGGTCATGAGAAACCTGACACATGGAAGGCCCTTCAAAAACTGGTAAAGAAGTATTACAAAGAAAAGGCTAGGCATGCTTGGGATGTATTACAAACTAGGGAAAGAGAGAGTGTCTCTCAATACACTGATCGTTTTTGGCAAACTTTGCTTGCGTTGCAAAACGTGGAGAAAATATCAAAATCAACTTGCAAAAGAAAATACATTTCTGGTTCGAAGTATTCTATTCGGGCTAAAGTTAACAAGTTTCGGCCACATAGTCTTCATCGAGCTATTTCCTTGGCACATCATTTGAAAGAGGCAAAGGGGCATCCTCAAGTCAACAAATCCCTACCATTCAAGACAACTTTTCTTCTCATCCAAGCCAAGCAATGGACAAAATCAGCAAGGATGGAGACCATCATCTTTCAAGAGGAGCTTTGGCAATTCTTCAAAGGTATCAAATTATAATGGAAATGATGGTTTTAAGCAAAAATCATCTAATTTTGTGAAGGAAGAAAAAGAGCCTCAAGTTCAAAAGAACGGAGAAACCAATGGGAAGAAGAATGGAAAGATTGACTCCAAATCGATTGTCTACTACAAATGTCATAAGTATGGGCATATGGCTACGAATTGCCCACAAAATAAATTTCCACCAACATCACACTTCATCGAAGGTATTGAGGAGGATACAAATGTTGAAATCAACAATCTTGAGCAGCAAGATGAAGATGCTTTATAGCATGAACAAAAAGATTGAGAAGGTAAGGAGATGAAACAAGGAGTATTCATAGTTTATTGTTTATGCCAGTGAGTATTGGTGACTTTGTTTTTAACTTGTTGCATGATGACGGGAGTACACATGATTTTATCTCTTCAAAACTTGCACGCAAGTTAAAATTGACATTAATGCCTACACACTATAAATTAAAATTTGATTTTCAAGGAACCAAACATAATTGCATCCATATGGTAAAAGCTTTGGAATATTGTGTGGGGGATTTTGTTGAGACAAGAGATTTCCTAGTTGCACCATTACAAAATTGTGACATGATTCTAGGGATGCCTTGGAGACACCGATTCAATCCAACCATTGATTATGACTCACATAAGATTGAATTTTCCATGAAGGGGTTAGGCATGTGCTAGATGGGGATAGAAAAATAGATATAGAGCCTCTACTTACACATACACAAGCTAACAGACTTTTGCATGAAGACAATAAACAAGTCTTGGTTCTCATAAATGAAGTAGAAATTGTAGAGTCTAAATTGTCACTCACTCAAACAGAGTTTTTTGCAAAATTTAATGAAATTTTTATTTAAGACCTACCTCCAGGATTGCCCAAATCTAGACCAGAGGACCATGCAATTGAAATCATTCCTACAAGTGCACCAACTTGTAGGGCACCTTATCATCAAAACCAAATTGAGCAAAAAGAAATTCAAAATCAAGTAGAGGAGTAGCTCAATAGGGGCTTGATAAGACCTAGTAGATCACCATTTGGTGCACCTGATCTCTTAGTGAAAAAGAAAAATGGCACTTGAGGTTTTTCCCTCTTCCACCTATATTAGTGGGTACTTTTTTTTCACATGATGTATATGACTGAGGTTTTGCCCTCTTCCAAACTTTATGTTTGTGGTCTCTACACATGAGCTGTATATGACAAGGGTTTTGCCCTCTTCCAGATTCTATGTATGTGGTCTATACTTGACTGAGGTTCCGCCCTTTTCCTTTGTGTACTAGCTATTGGTCACATTGTGGTCATGCTCATGTTTGGTCATTGTTGGGGTTCACACTAACATATGACCCTTATGCAGGCTATGTTCTTTGATTTGATTCTATTTTGATTTACATTAATGTTAGTGTATACGTGATTTCAGGATATGATGATGAGAATTGGGAAGTTCCCTATGATTATTGGCAATGATCAGCATCAACATGTATCGGAGTCCACCTCTTCTCTATACATACTTTTGTTTTATTCGAGCAAATGAGGACGATTGCTATCCTATCTAGGAGGATTGTTATCCCATTACTATTTTTACAGACATTCAATCTAATTTCAATAGACTTTTGCATTAATTTTATCAAATGTTCATTAGATTTTATTCTAAGGTTTAGAGTCTTAATTTATGTAATTCACAAATAGTATTTATGGTTAGTAAAGATTCATACAAGGAAAAGAGTGGTGGAGGCTTGACATGCAACTTGTTTTTTTAAGGAGTGGCTAAAAATAGACCACTTTGTAGAAACTCGATCATAACACAAAATCTATTCATGATCTTTAAAAACAGTGTGCGAAGGTGCACAGAAACAACGAGGTCTACAACTTTGTAGAAGAACATTTTTTCTATAGACGAACAGAAGGCCCTCAAAATCAGAGATTACCACGACTGTTTGGGATGCGAGAGCCTGCTGCCCTCCTCTTCTATCATCTTCTCTTTTCATATCTTTCATGCTATTCTCCTCATATCTTTCATGCTATTCTCCTCAGCAATCCTTCTCAATCTTTGTATACACATTCTTTTCAATAATAAAGAGGTGGATGGTAAATAATGAATCAGATGATTGAGGGGGATGGTTGGTACCCAATGCAGTGTCATGCGTAAGACTCTTTGTTGTTATTTGATTGTTTGTATCTCTTGTATTTCCTATTGATTCATGCTTCATGTGTTTAAGATGAATTTCATGTGGTTTATCAACTCTAATCTTGATTGATATATTGGTCTTGGCCTAAGTTTGACAACAGATTGTGCATCTCAATGTGCTTAGTCTCAGCATGCAGAACAAGGTTCCTTGCAATTGCCAATGTGCTCTAAATGTCGCCAAAGATGGTAGTGGCAGAAGATTGACTGACACTTGAATCAGCCAAAAGGCATTTGTGCCATACACACTCACTATGAAAGTTGCCCTATAATCAGCCTCACAACTAGAAGTGGCCACAATAGGCTACTTCTTGCTCAATCAAGATATGCATGAACTACCAAGCATGAAGCAAAGACCACTGGTGGACACATGAGTTTCATAACAACTAGCCTAGTCTGAGTTAGAAAAATCATGTAAATCTGGTATTAATGATCCCCCTTGGGATAAAAAAATCCAAGTGGTCGAGTACCACTCAAACAGAAAAATATGCACTTAGTTGTCTGCCAATGCTTGACACTTGGGCAATGCATAAACCTACTCATTTGAGAGACAACAAACTCAATATCATGCTACATTATGCACAAGTAAAACAATCATCCAATAGCCTATTGATAGAGAACAACATCAAATGCACGTCTAGCATCATGAAGACTCAACCATAAACTTGTTTCCATGGGAGTGGCAATAGGTTTGCAATCTTCAAGGCCAAAATATTACAATAATGTATCAATGTATTTTGTTTGACACAAAGCTATTCCTCCATCAACTTGCATAAATTGAATGGCCAAATAATGATGCAAATGCCCTGAATGTGACACCTCAAAAGAGGCATGCAAATCAGCCTTAAATTTAGAAATATGCTTCTCATTAGGACTAATGAGCAATATGTCATCAACATATACAACAATGATCAGAAGTACATCATCTCCATGCTTAACATATAAGGTGCTCTCAGTTTGACTGTTCTCAAAACCATGTGCAATCAAATAGGCATGTATCTTTTCATAACAAGCATATGATGCTTGTTTCAACCCATATAATGCCTTTCTCAACCTGCACACTTTGTTTTCATGCATTTTTATCACAAAACCATGAGGTTGAAGTACATAAACTTCTTCATGTAAGTCATTATTCAGAAATGCAGTTTTAATTTCCAGTTGATGTAGACTTCAACCATGATGAGCTACAAGTGCACAAATGGTACGGACAGTGGTCCTTTGGTATGTGGGAGAAAAGGTCTCATCAAAATCAATGCCTCTCTCTTGAGCATAACCTTTGGCAACAAGCCTAGCCTTATAGCTGTCAATTGTTCCATCAAGCTTATGTTTCAGCTTGTATAGGCATTTAGTTCCAATGGCCTTTTTGCTTGGAGTAAAATCACATAATGAGAAAGTACCATTCTTCATAATAGAATGAGATTATGATTGCATAGCAACCATCCCATTTTTTGAATTTTGTGCTTCATCAAAAGAAACAATCTCATTCTCATCACAAAGACTAGAGGCAGCCATTGCATAACAATCTGATGCAAAGAAAGTAGCATGAGAGCCTAAACATGTAAAATATGAAAAATGTACATCTAATTTCCTATCCCTCAAAGTCTGGACCAACCACTTAGGGTTTTATCCTCTTCTATGTCAACCCTCTAATCAACAAGTGCATCATGTAAATCTGCATTGGAAATTGAATGATCTACATCATCATGTGAAACCTATGAAGGAGGAATTGTCTCCTTTGGACCAACACTTGATTGTCCACCTATAAAAAGAGTAAACAAAGTGTCATACACATCTTTACAACTATTTGAAGTCTCCTTGGTACATGAAAGCAATGGTTGAATTGCATATTCCACAAAAACAACATCATGGTAAACCAAAATGTGTTTAATATGTGGATGATAGAGATGATAGACTTTGCTTTCATAACTTTACCCAACAAAAATACATTCTACTCCTTTATCATCCAATTTCCTATGTTGTTCACACACTAATGCATATGCCAAATAACCAAAAGACATGTAGATGAGCAGTAGACTGTGAAGAGATGGATAGGTATGTGCTTGAAGATGAAGAGGTGTTGCAAAATCCTTGATCTACACCAGCCAAATGAACTCCAGGAGTATGTGGTGGGCCCTTTTAGCTTGCCAATGGATGTATTAGACACCCTATGTACTGTTAAAAGTCAAGCTTCAAGCTACAAATTCGTGGGGAATCTTTTATGGACATGTGGAGCAATCAAAGGAAGCCAAAAGCCACGAGATTCCATCAAGAAAAGTCACTCAACCACTCCCCAAGTCATCTCAACTAAGTCCTCCAAGTTAGGAGGCTGATATGGAAAGGTAGTTCCTAGATTTTAGGGGCACACTTCTCACTATAAAAGGAGCATGTATCCGGACTTCTTTTGGTCCATCTTCTTGGAGTTTTAGCTCATGTAAAGTGAGCACTAAGTGCTGGAGTTGTGATAAGCAAGCCCCTTGCTTAAGCTAGCCCCTTGCTTGCTTGTTTGTTTTCTTTTAGTAGGCATATCTATGTGTGTGCGCAGGCAGTGTTGCAACTCTCTACCCCTGAGTTGTTAGCATTGGTTCTCCCTCATATTGTATCCATTTGATGTAATTCTTGTCTCATTGGATATCTATTAGAGTCTAATTTATGCTCACAAAGTCTCTGGATCATTCTCTGAGTAATCTGGGAGCAACATTCATTTTAGTGAAGTTGTGTGATTGATATCTCTCTTGGAGTGTAGGCTCTGTTGGAAATATTTTGCTCTCTGTTGTAAGGGCTAGTTCTCCTTCTCTATGTATCCATTTGCTATGATTTTGGTGTCACTGGGTAGCTATTAGAGTCCTCTAAAGTTGACCCAAGTTTGAGATTCATTCTCTGTATAATCTCTGAGAAAAGCTTGCTGGAGTGAAGTGAGGTATCTGCTTGACTGGCAGTTGTGAGCATTCAACTAGCTCATGTTGTAGACATTGTTTCTCCTTGTGTAAGCATCCATTTGAAGTGAAATTTGTTTTGTTGGAAAGCTCTTGGTGTCTACTACAGGTCTACAAAAGCTCACTGGAGTTCTCTGCATAAGCTCTGAGTAAGAGCATTTTTGGTGTGTAGAGGTCAAAGAAGGATACCTGTGGAGGTCATTCACGCTTCGTCGTTGCTTAGGGGTTGAGATACTTCCCCCATCAGTGGTATCAGAGCATTTGGGCATCTTGGAGGTATCACATACAAGCAAGAAGACCTCTTGGAGTTGGTGGTTGAAGATTTGCATCAACAAAAGCTTCTTGGAGGTAGCTCACATCAAGGGGGAGCTATTCTACTCAAAGTTTCAAAGAGCACAAGGTGTCCATCTAAGGAAAGCTTTGGATTGAGGTAACCTCAGAGCCTCATTTTCATTTTACACACATTGGAGCATTAGCCAGGGCTAGGTCAAGTATCAAAGACTAGATATGGGAGACTTCAACACTCAAATTGAAAAGCTAGACAAAGGGAACTATCAACCATGGAGATTTAGGGTCTCCAACTATCTTATGGGCAAGGGCCTTTGGGGGTTGATTAGTGGAAGTGAACCAAGACCTAGGTTGGATCAGAATCCAACCAATGACCAGAGAAGGGCCTTTAGGGAATGTAATGAAAGAGACAAGAGGGTTATCTTTATCCTTTCCCAACACATTAGCAATAGCATGATCGGCCATATCCAAGACTTGGATTCAAGCATGAAGGTATGGGAGACACTTGAAAGGCTTTATTCAACAAGCACCAAAGCAAGGAAGATCCAACTCAAGAATGAGCTCAACAACCTTAGGAAGAGCTCAGGGAGTAGCATAAATGACTACATACTTAAGGTCAAGGAGTTATCAGATGCATTGGGATCCATTGGAAGCCACGTAGACGATGACGATCTTGTGGCTTATACTCTCAATGGTTTGAGAGATGATGAGAAGTGGAAACCCTTTACCACTTCAGTATATGTAAGGGATAATCTTCCCGATTTTGAGCAATTGGTTGCTCTCATGGTCACCGAAGAAATGAACATAGGTGGAAGTTCAACTAAAAGCAAGGATGCACAAGTTTTCTATGCAGGTAATCAAAGGGGCAAAGGAAGACGAGGACAAGGAAGGGGCAAAGGAAGGTTTGGAGGAAGGCAAGGCCACTCAAGCAATCAAGGACATGACCGAGGCACCTCATCACAAAGAGGGAGAGGAAGAACAAGAGGAAGAGGAGGACGACATCAACAAAACAGGAATCAAGATGGTGAAGGATGTTACATATGTGGCAAGTTTGGCCACTATGCTAGAGATTGCTACCAAGGAGGAAACCAAAGGAGCTATAATCAAGGTTCTTCATACAAAGGCCAAGGTAATTATGCTTCTACAAGTTCAGAAAATGACAATCTCTTGATGATGCACATGAATGGGAATTCAAGCAAAGTAGATAACACTTGGTATATTGATAGTGGATGTAGCAACCATATGAGTTGCAATGCTTCTTGGTTTACTAATCTACATGTTCCCAAAGGTAAAGGACATGTAGAAACAGGTGATGATACAGCCCATGAGATCTCCCATGTTGGAGATGTAGCTTTGGATGACAAGGAGGAAGGAAGATGTCTCAAGGATGTCTTGCATGTACCTACTATCACAAAGAACTTGGTGTCCGTTGGGCAAATGGTTGAAAGAGGCTATCAAGTAAGGTTCAACAAAGGTGGATGCTTTGTGGAGAACCCTAAGCAAGGTTACAAGGTCATAGCAAGAGAAAAGAAGCAAGGGAGACTCTTCACCTTGGAGGTAAATTCTCATTCCACTCAACATGTCTACTTCACATATGGAAACAAGAGGATTTCGGAGTTGGACTTGTGGCACAAGAGGATAGGTCACATCAACATACAAAGAATGAAGGAAATGCAATTCAAGAGGCTGGTTGAAGGTCTTCCCAACTTCCAAGGACAAGGTATGGAGCATTTTATGTGAATCTTGTCAACTAGGGAAGCAAGCGAGACTTCCATTCAAGAAGAGTGGCTACATAAGCCAACATCCATTGGAGTTGATACATACAGATGTGTGGGGGCCAACCAAAGAGCAATCCATTGGAGGTAACAAGTACTTTTTCACTTTTATAGATGATTGCACAAGGATGGTTTGGGTTTATTTCATAAAAAACAAATCAGATGTGTTTACATGTTTCAAAGCATTCAAGGCAATGGTAGAGAAGGAAACAGGTACATATATCAAGAAGCTAAGGTCCGATGGAGGGGGAGAATATTTCTCAAATGAGTTTTCTGATTTTTTAATGGATCAAGGCATCAAGAGGCAAGTAACATGCAGGTACACACCCCAACAAAATGGAGTAGCAGAGAGAAAGAATAGATACATTGCCGAGATCGCTAGAGCAATGCTTAATGAGATGAATGTACCTAACATGTTTTGGAGTGATGCAGCAAATACCGCCGTGTATCTTATGAATAGGGCTCCTACCTCACGGATCCATGGCTTGACACCATATCAAGCCTATTATGGTATGAAACCTGATCAATCCCACTTGAAGATATTTGGATGTACTTGTTATGTACATGTGCCAAGTGAATTGAGGCACAAGCTACAACCAAAGGCAGAAAAGTGTGTGTTTCTAGGATATTCAAATGATCATAAAGGTTACAGGTGCTTCAACCCAAACACAAAGGACTTGAGGATATCAAGGGATGTAGCATTTGATGAGCTACTCCCTTTGTATAAGAAGTATGATTGTATGCAGGACTATGAAGAAGAAAAGCATGGACATGATGAAGAACAAATCGACCTAGAGCTAAGCGGCCCAAGGTGTTCCATCAATGAAGATAGTTCAAGCATGAACTCACCATGGAGGGGGAGATCTTCATCAAGCTATGAAGCACAATCAATCAACAAAGGCAAAGCAACATTGGTGGAGTTGGATGAAGAAGGTAATGAAGTTGAAGATGATGAAGGACACATGATGGAGAAAGAAGCCATGTCAAAGAAAGAGATCAAGTTCCCAAGGCAAAGGAGGTTTATTCCTCCAAAAGGTGAAGAAAGGAAGTCTTCTAGAGTTAAGTATCCAACTCAAAGGTTTACTTATGATTCATACATGGCAACTCATTATGCATATATGAACAAAGTAGTAGAAGATCATGAGCCCGATTGCTATGAAGATGCAAGCAGGTACACCGAATGGAAAGAGGCAATGCAAGAAGAGATCGACGCACTTGAGGAGAATCAAACATGGACTCTAGTGCCCAAGAAGGATAACATGAAGGTAATAGGTAATAAGTGGGTGTATAAAGTAAAGAGGAATTCAGATGGATCTATTTCTAGGTTCAAAACAAGATTGGTGGCCAAGGGTTTTGCACAAACCTATGGAGTGGACTTTGAAGAGACATTCAGCCCCGTGGCAAAGATGAGCACCATTAGGACACTCATTGCAATGGCTGCTAGCAAAGGATGGAAGCTTTTCCAATTGGATATCAAGAATGCCTTTCTCAATGGAGACTTGGAAGAAGAGGTATACATGGAGCAACCACTAGGTTTTGTTCATAAAGAGTTTCCACATCATGTTTGTAGGTTGAAGAAGGCACTTTATGGCCTAAAGCAAGCTCCAAGGGCTTGGAACCAAAGATTGGTGGACTATTTGATCAAATGTGGTTACAATCAATGCAAGGCGGATCCATCTCTCTTCATCAAACAAAGAGGAGAACTTGTAGTCTACATGTGCGTGTATGTAGATGATCTCATCATTACAGGTAATGATACAAAGGGCATTGAGGAGATCAAGGCAAAGCTTGGAAAGGAGTTTAGGATCTCTGATCTTGGAGATCTTAGGTATTTTCTTGGCATTGAAGTTGTATACAAAGAAGAAGGTATTATGCTCATGCAAAGGAAGTATATTCTAGACCTACTTGAGAGGTTTGGGATGCTACATTGCAAGCCTATTTCAAATCCCATGGAAGTTAATGTAAAGCTAAGCTCCATTGATGGAGAGCCATTAGAGGATGTAACCTTGTATCGATCTATTGTAGGATCTTTCAATTATGCCACAATAACTAGGCCCGACATAGCATATGGAGTTGGAGTGTTATCACAATTTATGCATAGTCCAAGGACTACACACTTGCAAGCTGCAAGAAGAATGTTACGATATCTCAAGGCCACTATAAATGAAGGATTGTTCTATTCATTTGATGATGATATGCAGGTCAAAGCTTATTCTGATGCCGATTGGGCCGGTTCGAAGGAGGATAGAAGAAGTACAAGTGGTTACCTAGTCATGCTAGGTAGCAAGATCATCTCACGGATTTCAAAGAAGCAACCCACGGTGGCATTATCTTCCACGGAGGCTGAGTATAGAGCTTTGGCTCAAGTCACATGTGAGCTAATGTGGATTAAGAAGTTATTTATGGAGCTTAATTTGCAGGTTGACACATATCCAATTTTTTGTGACAACATGAGTAGCATTCATCTAGCATCGAATCCTGTCTATCATGCTAGAACCAAGCATATTGAAGTGCACTATCACTTCATAAGGGAAAAGGTGATATCCAAGGAAGTTTCAGTACATCATATTGGTACCAAGGACCAAGTTGCGGACATGTTTACAAAGGCTTTGGATGGGATGAAGATTTCAAAATTCAAGCAATGCATCAACATGAAGGAGCTTGGATGAGGACGAAGAACTGAAGCTTGAGGGGGAGTGTTAAAAGTCAAGCTTCAAGCTACAAATTCGTGGGGAATCTTTTATGGACATGTGGAGCAATCAAATCAAAGGAAGCCAAAAGCCACGAGATTCCATCAAGAAAAGTCACTCAACCACTCCCCAAGTCATCTCAACTAAGTCCTCCAAGTTAGGAGGCTGATTTGGAAAGGTAGTTCCTAGATTTTAGGGGCACACTTCTCACTATAAAAGGAGCATGTATCCCGACTTCTTTTGGTCCATCTTCTTGGAGTTTTAGCTCATGTAAAGTGAGCACTAAGTGCTGGAGTTGTGATAAGCAAGCCCCTTGCTTAAGCTAGCCCCTTGCTTGCTTGTTTGTTTTCTTTTAGTAGGCATATCTATGTGTGTGTGCAGGCAGTGTTGCAACTCTCTACCCCAGAGTTGTTAGCATTGGTTCTCCCTCATATTGTATCCATTTGATGTAATTCTTGTCTCATTGGATATCTATTAGAGTCTATTTTATGCTCACAAAGTCTCTGGATCATTCTTTGAGTAATCTGGGAGCAACATTCATTTTAGTGAAGTTGTGTGATTGATATCTCTCTTGGAGTGTAGGCTCTATTGGAAATATTTTGCTCTCTGTTGTAAGGGCTGGTTCTCCTTCTCTATGTATCCATTTGCTATGATTTTGGTGTCATTGGGTAGCTATTAGAGTCCTCTAAAGTTGACCCAAGTTTGAGATTCATTCTCTGTATAATCTCTGAGAAAAGCTTGCTGGAGTGAAGTGAGGTATCTGCTTGACTGGCAGTTGTGAGCATTCAACTAGCTCATGTTGTAGACATTATTTCTCCTTGTGTAAGCATCCATTTGAAGTGAAATTTGTTTTGTTGGAAAGCTCTTGGTGTCTACTACAGGTCTACAAAAGCTCACTGGAGTTCTCTGCATAAGCTCTGAGTAAGAGCATTTTTGGTGTGCAGAGGTCAAAGAAGGATACCTGTGGAGGTCATTCACGCTTCGTCGTTGCTTAGGGGTTGAGATACTTCCCCCATCATGTACCTTGGAAGATCACTCTCAAAAAGATAGATCAAAACAGATAAGTTGGAGTTAGCTCAGAGGTGAAAAACTTGCTATTTTGGTTCATACACATGTCCAGTGTTTTGCATAATTCTCTGAGCACAGTAGCAATTAACTTAATTCCTCTTGGGCAAGTCTAGATAACTTAAAGAGCTAACTTTCAAGAGTAATCTCATCAAAAATAATGAACCACACACTGAGAATGAGTTTTAACAAGTGATGACATCATCCCCATTTTCACGGGCTGCTACAGTTTGAGACTAGTGAGCACAAAAATGAACATAACTCAAAATTTAGGAATCCAATGATTATGAAAAATTGTATGGTTATACTAGACAGTACGCTAAATCCAACAAGCTTTACATAATTGAATTTGGATATGTAACCACTGAGAAATGGCTCTGACAAGATGAGTAAAAAAAGTTGGGTACCTGATAGAGAAGTGAAAATGATAGACAGGGATGACTTCAACTGAACATAACTGAAGGTTGCAACATCCAAATGAAATGAAATTGATGAGCATATAGTAGACTTATAGAGCTAACTCTACCAAGTTAAATCACTGAAAATGATGCACCAAGCTCAGAGAAACCATCTCTGCAATCTGACTGAGAAAACTGAGAGTAATGGCAATGAGAAGTACACTTCACAAGAACATGGAAATATGAACTCAAATGATCATGAAAATGAAAGTATATTGCTTGTACAATACAATGGACTTACTGATACATATGTGTGCCTTGTAATCACACCTTGATATGGCACAAAGCTCAGCTCTTGGAGGTCTTCACATAGGTCTCTCTAACCACGACTAAAACTGCCATCTATTTATAGTTGAGTTTGGGAGGCTAACTTCCCTCAATCAATCTCCAACCAATCAATGATTGATTTGATTCTCTACCTACCACAAATCACGAATTGGTGGCTCCTCTTTTCCTTTTTGATCAAGTGGACTCAACCACTTAAGATTCTTTCACTTTTACATTAGGTAAACTCTTCAAAAGTTACAAGAGGTAGTTCACAAGTGAACTTTACATTGTCTTCATTTTAAGGCTTCTTCTATGACTTTGTGGGACTCAAGCCAATACTTAGGCTTGTCATAGACTTGCTCCAACAGCTCCCCCTCAAGCCAAGTATGCTTGAGGTCTTCAATCTTCCAAGATTACTTGTAAACTTATCATAGCTTTGAACTTGCAGAGCTTTGTACCATCCAATGCTTTGGTTAGAATATCTGCACATTGTTGATGAGTGGACACATATGATATTTGAATCTCTTTGCTTAGATTTTCTCTCTACATAGTGATAATGAACTTCAATATGTTTAGTCCTTGCATGAAAAATAGGAATAGAACTCATATTATCACCATAAATAGTTGGAGTTCCAAACTCCAATCCAAGATCTTTGAATAATGTCTTCATCCACATAGCTTCTTGTGTAGCTATGGCAAGACCTCTGTATTCAGCTTCAGTAGAAGAGAGAGCAATTGTGGGTTGCTTCTTGGATGACCATGAAATAAGCTTTGAACTTGCAAAGGTAAGATAACCTGAAGTGCTCCTTCTATCTTCTTTGGAGCCAGCCCAATCTGCATCAGAAAATAGCTTCAAACCTAAATCAAATACATAAGGATAATAAAGTCATTCATTTATGGTTCCTTTGAGATACTTGAGAATCTTTTTGGTAGCATCCATATGTGGTTTCCTTGGTGTGTGCATAAATTGACTTAGCACACTCACATTGTAACATATATCTACTCTTGTCAATGTGGCATAGTTGAGACTACCACTAGACTTTGATATGATGTGATGTCCTCTATGAGTTCACCTTCATGTGAGCTCAATTTGTTACTGACCTCCATTGGAGTACCTGCAATCTTACAATCTTGCATCTTGAATTTTACCAACATGTCCTTAATGTACTTTCTTTGAATGAGAAACAAACCATGATCTTTGTAGGCAACTTCCAAACCTAGGAAGTAGGTAAGTGAACCCAAATCACTTATCTTGAACTCTTCTCTCATCTGATCTTTGATCTTCTTCATACCATCTGCATCATTTCCTGTCAATATAATATCATCTACATATACACATAAGTAGATGACCTCAGAGTTACTCTTTTTGATAAAGAGTGAAGGATCTGCCTTGCTTGGTTGAAAGCCTTTGTCCTGCAAGAATGAAACAAGTCTGAAATTCCAAGCTCTTGGAGCTTGCTTGAGACCATACAATGCTTTGTTAAGTTTACACACATAATCAGGATAAACTTGATTCTCAAAACCAGGTGGTTGTGCCATATATACCTCTTCTGTTATCCAACCATTCAAGAATGCATTCTTTACATCTAGTTGAAGTATCTTCCAATTCTTGGAAGAGGCAATACTAAGCAAAGCCCTAATAGTAGGCATCTTTGCCACAGGAGAGAAGGTCTCCTCATAATCAATTCCCTGAGTTTGTGCAAAGCCTTTTGCTACAAGCCTTGCCTTATACCTGTTAATGGAACCATCAGAATTCTTCTTGAGTTTATAGACCCATCTTGAGCCTATTACCTTCATGGATGAAGTCTTGGGCACCAAATCCCAAGTGTTGTTTTCCTCAGTGCTTCAATCTCTTCCTTCATTGCATGCTTCCATTCTATTTTTGCTTTGGCCTCTTCAAAGGATGATGGCTCCTCTTGGTTTATGTCCTGTGCTATGTAGATAGAATGTTTAGTTACTAATGAGGTGTCAAACCCATACCTTTCAGGTTTTTTCTTTTCCCTCATAGATCTTCTTAGGCCATGATGTGATGATTCTGCCTCATGTCCAAGTTCCTGCAATTTTGCTTTACCTTTAGACTTCCATGCTTTGATCTTTTCCATCTGAGATTCTTCATCATCATCCGAGGTGTCTTGTTCTTCAATCTTTGGTTGTTCTCTACCAAGCTTTGGAAAATCTTCTTCAAGATCATATGGTAAATTGACCTTCCTGCATGAATCTTCATACCATGAATTGTTCTCATCAAAAACTACATCTCTGCTTATCAAGAATCCTTTGTTGGTAGGGTTGTATAACCTGTAGCCCTTTTGATTGTTGTCATATCCAATAAATACACACCTTTCTTCCTTTGGATCCATCTTGCCTCTAACCTGTGAAGGAACACGAGCAAAAGCAATACATCCAAAAATTTTACAATGATCTAAGCTTGGTCTTCTTCCATTCCAAGCCTCATATGGAGTCATCCCATCAAGGGATTTTGAAGGCAACCTGTTAATCAAGTAAGTGGTTGTAGATACAGCCTCATCCCATAGATAATAAGGTAAATTCTTTTCATTTAACATGGACCGTGCAGCTTCAACAATTGTCCTATTCCTCCTTTCTGCCACTCCATTTTGCTCAGGAGTGTACCTTGTAGTTACCTCTCTTTTGATTTCTCTTTCTTGAAGAAAAGAATCAAACTCATGGGAGAAGTATTCTCCCCCTCCATCTGACCTTAGCCTTTTTAGTGATTTACCTGTTTGATTCTCCACAAGAGCCAAATATCTTTTGAAACATGAAAAAACTTCATCTTTGTGTTTCATAAAGAATAGGATAGTCCATCTGCTGCAATCATCAATAAACGATACATAGTACCTTGATCTAGATATTGAAGCTTCCTTGCTAGGTCCCCATACATCTGTATGAACCAACTCCAAGAGATCTCCATGCATATAACCTTTCTTCATGAATGGTAACCTGTGAGACTTTCCAAATTGACATGCACTACACTTATAAATCATATGTTGTTTTGACAAATTAGGGAGTCCAAGTACACTTTGGTCCCTGCAAATTTGCTTCAATGACCTTTCACCAATATGTGCTAACCTTTTGTGCCATACTTCCAATTCTGTGAGTGTCTGACTACCATAATTAAAGAGAGCAATGTTTCTAGTGTCTTGTAATTCAAATGTGAACAATCTACCTGCCTTTTCACCTTTTGCAATTCTTCTGAATCCTTGACTTGGATCTTCAACAAATGCTCCTGCTTTTGTGAACCTGACTTGCAACCCTTTCTCTACTATCTGCCCAACACTTATCAAATTCTTTGTAATGGTAGGGACATAGAGTACCTTACGGAGTAGGTTGATGTTTCCATCAGGTGCTTTGACATTGCCTATTTTCTCCACAGGATGTTTTGTATCATCTTCTGTTTGTACCTCATGCTTATTCCTTGGATCTTCTAAATCTGATAGGAGTGCCACATTTCCTGCCACATGATTTGAACAACCTGAATCTATGTAGAAAACATGCTCATCAGATTTACCTTGTGGCATAGCCATGTTCATGATCAATAATGAATCCTCTTTGTTTGAGTCTTCTGTGCAGTTATTGTATTCTCTCCTTCCTTTGTAGCCTCCTTGATAGTTTGAATGATTGTAGTTGTTGTAGCTGCCATGATAATTGTTGAACCTTCCTCTTGAGTAGCCATAACTTCCTCTATTGTATCCTCTTCCTCTTTGATTCCTGGAATTCCTAAAGCAATTTTCAGTTGTATGATTAGTTAGTCCACAAATAGAACATGAGTTGGAGTCTTGGGATCTCTCCCTACCTTGTCTACCTCCTCTTCCTCTACCTCTGCCATGTTTTCCTCTACCTGCATAGTTAGCTTGATATGTACCTGCTTCATCATCCACTTTCTTTGACTTTCCTTTGTTATCTTTGGACTTGCTTTTATCAGTGTATAAAGCTGAAGATTGATTACCTTTAGAGCTTTCTCCATTTTTTATAAGCTTTGCCTCTTGAGTAAGTAGTTGTCCAATGAGTGTATTGAAATCAGGTACATGCATGTCCATGTACAAATCCATAGCTGTGGTGAATGCTTCCCACTTGTCATCTGCCTTCAAGCCATTGATGACCTGCCTTACAATTTGCTCTTCATCTATTAACTCTTCAATGCTTCCCAACTGATCTGCTATGTCCTTGAGCTTTGTGACAAAATCAGTCACATTTTGTTCGGGAGCCTTCTTGAGAGTTGTGAAATCCAGCCATAGTTGATGCTTCCTAGCTTTAGTACTTGAAGAAAAGAAAGCTTCAAGTGCATCCCACACTTCCTGAGATGTCTTACAACTTCTAATGTGAGGCAACAAAAAATTTGAGATAGAGTTGAGGAGATAAGACCTTGCAAGTGCATCCTTTGAGCACCATGTGCTCAATCTCTCTTGCTCTTCTTGTGTTGGTTGACTTTTGTTCCTGAAACTTGGCATAACTTCATCTCCAGCCACATAACCATATAAACTTCTACCTTGGAGATAAGCTTCCATTCTTAATGACCAAGCTGAGTAGTTACCTCTGTCCAATTTGTCAATTGATGAAGGAAATCCATCTTCCATGTTGTCCAACCTTGCTCTGCTACCACTGTGAAGAGATGGATAGGTATGTGCTTGAAGATGAAGAGGTGTTGCAAAATCCTTGATATACACCAGCCAAATGAACTCCAGGAGTATGTGGTGGGCCCTTTTAGCTTGCCAATGGATGTATTAGACACCCTATGTACCTTGGAAGATCACTCTCAAAAAGATAGATCAAAATAGATAAGTTTGAGTTAGCTCAGAGGTGAAAAACTTGCTATTTTGGTTCATACACCTGTCCAGTGTTTTGCATAATTCTCTGAGCACAGTAGCAATTAGCTTAATTCCTCTTGGGCAAGTCTAGATAACTTAAAGAGCTAACTTTCAAGAGTAATCGCATCAAAAATAATGAACCACACACTGAGAATGAGTTTTAACAAGTGATGACATCATCCCGATTTTCACGGGCTACTACAGTTTGAGACCAGTGAGCAGAAAAATGAACATAACTCAAAATCTAGGAATCCAATGATTATGAAAATTTTTATGGTTATACTAGACAGTAAGCTGAATTCAACAAGTTTTACATCATTGAATTTGAATAAGTAACCACTGAGAAATGGCTCTGGCAATATGAGTAAAAAAAGTTGGGTACCTGATAGAGAAGTGAAAATGATAGACAGGGTTGACTTCAACTGAACATAACTGAAGGTTGCAACATCCAAATGAAAGGAAAATTGATGAGCATACATTAGACTTATAGAGCTAACTCTACCAAGTTAAATCACTGAAAATGATGCACCAAGCTCAGAGAAACCATCTCTGCAATCTGACTGAGAAAACTGAGAGTAATGGCAATGAGTAGTACACTTCACAAGAACATGGAAATATGAACTCAAATGATCATGAAAATGAAAGTATATTGCTTGTACAATACAATGGACTTACTGATACATATGTGTGCCTTGTAATCACACCTTGATATGGCATAAATCTCAGCTCTTGGAGGTCTTCACATAGGTCTCTCTAACCATGACTAAAACTGCCATCTATTTATAGTTGAGTTTGGGAGGCTAACTTCCCTCAATCACTCTCCAATCAATCAATGATTGATTTGATTCTCTAGCTACCACAAATCACGAATTCGTGGCTCCTCTTTTCCTTTTTGATCAAGTGGACTCAACCACTTAAGATTCTTTCACTTTTACATTAAGTAAACTCTTCAAAAGTTACAAGAGGTAGTTCACAAGTGAACTTTACATTGTCTTCATTTTAAGGCTTCTTCTATGACTTTGTGGGACTCAAGCCAATACTTAGGCTTGTCATAGACTTGCTCCAACATAGACATCTTGCGACCATGCCAAGCCTCATATGGAGTGATTGATTGCAGTGCTTTGGTGGGATACTTTTTAAGTACATATATTGCACATATAATAGCCTCAAGCCAGAAACTATATGGCAAAGCCTAACTTTTGACCATACACCTTGCCATCTCCATGAGAAATTTGTTTTTTCTTTCAAGAAATCATTTTCTTGAGGTGTATATGGCACTAGATTGATGTTTTATCACATGCTAAGTGAGAAATGCATATAATCAAAAGACATGTATTCTTCCCTCGATCAGAATGGAGGGTGCCCAATTTACATGCTAACAAATTTTCAACCAAAACTAGAAATTGATTGAAGCACATAAAAACTTCGGACTTTGCTTTCAATGGATACAACCATGCATGCCTAGAGAAGTCATCAATAAAAGTCATGAAGTAAAGGTAGTTCCCAAAAGAAGGTGTCTACATCAGACCACATACACACTATGAAGCATCAATTTATGAATAGCTCCAACTCAATCATCTTTTGGGAAGGTGGAATGCTTCATTTTTCCCAAAATATAACCTTCATAGACATGTTTACAAGGTGCCTCAAGTTTGGCTAGAGAGGACATAATCTATGATCTTATGCAGCCCATAGCATAAAATTCTAGAAACAATAATAACATTGCCATTTGAGAGATCATGAATGGTACATATGTCATCAACAAATTTGACAACCAAGTAGACTTGGCTAATGTTGAAACTAACAATATATTTTTCTTGAACCAATGCATATATAAAGCAGCTGATAATGTGAAAGAATTGCCATCAACAGTACTCAAAAGATTTACCAAGTCCCATTATAGGATAAGAGGAGTTGTTAACACATGTGATAGTATTCCCTTTAGGGGTAGGTTGAAGTGAACTGAAGAAATTATGCTGCAAGGTAACATGTTTGGTTTCTCCACTATCAAAGTACCAAACATCTAAGTCTATTGCATACATACATCATTCATGAGAAGATGGGTCATATTTGCAAATAAGTAACAAATGCCCATTCTTCATTTTGAACAAGATTAGTAGACTTTGTTTTAGGTGTAGAGGCCTCTGCAAAAACCATTCCAATCTCTTTCTTCTTTGCCTCTTTTGCATCTATTTTAGGATAACTCTTTATGACATGATCATTTGCCTTATAGTATTTGCAAAACTATTTCTGCTTTTCTATTTTCTTCTAATCTTTGTCTTCCTTCTTTGACTCTACAACATTCACATATTTTTTATTAAAAGTAGATGCGCTCCATTTTCCTTTGCCCTTATGACTAGTTAAGAAAGCTTGATTTGCAACATGCATAATTTACCCATTTTGTCTTGACTGATCTTCTTGCAACAAAACAAGAGACTAACTCCTAAAATGCTAAGGGATTTGGATTGCCTTTCATCAACAATCAAAGAGTAGAAGCAAAAATATAATATGAATTTTGGAAGACCAAGAACAGTTTGCACAAGTGAACTATCTACCAAGAGTTCGTCAACAAAAATCAACTGCTCCTTCATTTCTTTGATCTTTGTAAAAAAAAATCCATAGAACCTCCTTCATTCATATGCTCTCTATTTTGGGAACTAAGAAACACGAGCCTCCTATCTTGCCTGGTATAAAGTTGTAAGTGTATCCCAAGCATCCTTTTCTATTTTACAAGAGTGAATGTGAAGGATAATGGCATGTTTGATAGAAAAACTATCAATGCATGTGTTTGAGCATCTCCACCATCCCAATAAAGTTTCTCTATAGTAGGTGCAATAAGAACCGCAACACAAACATGAATTTGAAGATTATCATCTTCAACGCCATCTATATCACCTTCATTGACTATATTTGCAGTTGTAGTAAGATATTTTTTCAACACCTTGTACAATATTCCACAACCCTTTTGCTACCAATACATGATGCATCATATATGCCCACAATGGGTAATAAGTACCATCCGTCTTATCCTCAAAAACAAACATATAGAATACATCATTGCTTTCAATCATGTATAGTGATTGAGTACCCTAATGTAGAAAAATGGTTGTATTTGAAAAAGTTGAATAGAAATTGCTAAACTTGTAAAAGGCTTTGAGGCAATTATATTGATGAACCAAAAACCTATATATATGTTTGGCACAAAAGGACAAAATTTCTTGCACAGTCACTCTGATAGTGTGTTCAAAGTTTGAAATGATCTTAGATCAAATTTTCAACACCACATAGCAAAGCAATTTTGAAATGCTAATCATCTCGAGTATGCTAACCAGTTTTCATGAGATTTTGAGATTGTGACTATGTTGGAGTTCAACGTCTCTGGAACCACACAAATAGCATAAGAAAGAAGAAAAAGAAGCTTGGAGCACAACACAATACTAATTGTATTACCAATTGAATGTATAAAGATAAGAAACTTGTTAGGGTTATAGGTGTAATTACAAGACAGGGGAAAAACCTCCTAAAGAGGGAAAAAAGTGCCCCGATGGTCCTAAGTGTGTTCACACACATCACTACCAAATTATATCAACAAATCCCTACTGGGAGTGTTGGAGATAGGCATCTTCGGAAGCACGCAAACAACACAAGGAAGGAGAAGAAGCTTGGAGCACAACACACAAAACTAAATGTATTACTAGAGAATGTACAAAGATAAGTAGCCCATTAGGGCAATACACGTATATACAAGCCGGGGGAAAAAACCTCCTAAAGAGGGAAAAAAGTGCCCCAGCGGCCCTAGTGTGTTCACACACGTCACTACCTAAATATATCAAGAAATCCCCCCTAGGAGTGATGCGGTGAACAAGGAGCTGGAACTCATGTATAAGGAAGTGCCAAGCTATGTGGAAATCATTCCACAAAAGGAAGTAAGCCCAAAGCTTTATGGAAAGCTTCAAACTTCTCCCTAGGTAGAGCCTTCGTGAAAAGGTCTGCAATGTTCTCCTGCGTGGGCACATATGCCAAGCTGATCTCCCCAACAGAGAACCTCTCCCTGACATAATGATAATGCACCTAAATGTTCTTAGTGCGAGCATGGAACACAGGGTTCCTCGCAACTGCCAATGCACTCTGACTGTCAGTGAAGATGGTGGTGGCAGAAGACTGACCAACACCCAAATCAGCCATGAGGCATCTAAGCCACACACACTCAATGGTAGCTGTGAAAGCTACCCTATACTCAGCCTCACAACTAGTGGCCATAGTAGGCTGCTTCTTGCTCAACCAAGATATACATGAGCTACCAAACATGAAGCAAAAGCCACTAGTGGACACACGAGTGTCATAGCAATCAGCCCAATCAGAGTCAGAAAAAGCATGCAAATATGGCGCTAGTGATCCCCCTTGGGGTAAAACAACCCAAGTAGCTGAGTACCACTCAAGTAGCAAAAGATGCGCTTAACCGCCTACCAATGCTTGACTCCTGCGCAATGCTAAACCTGCTCATATGTGAGAAAGCAAACTGAATATTTGGCCGAGTAATGCATAAGTAAATCAAGCATCCAATAGCCTGCTGATAGAGAACAACATCAAATGCATCTCCAACATCATGAAGACTCAATCGTAAACCTGTCTCCAAAGGAGTGGCAATAGGCTTACAGTCTTCAAGGCCAAAACGCTGCAATAATGTGTCAATATATTTCGTTTGACACAAAGCCATTCCACCATCAACTTGTATAAACTGAATGCCCAAATAGTGATGCAAATGCACCAAATCAGACATCTCAAATGAGGCATGCAAATCAGCCTTAAAATCAGCAATATGCTTTTCAATAGGACCAGTGAGCAGCATGTCGTCAACATAGACAACAATGATCAGAAGCACATCATTAGCAGACTTAACATATAAGGTGCTTTCAGTTGGATTGTTCTCAAAACCATGTGTAATAAGATAGGCATGTATCTTCTCATACCAAGCACGTGGTGCTTGCTTTAAACCATATAATGCCTTCTTTAACCTACACACCTGGTTTTCATGCCCTTTTTGCACAAAGCCGCGGGGCTAAAAAACATACACTTCTTCATGCAAGTCACCATTCAGAAATGCAGTTTTAATGTCCAACTGATGTACATTCCAACCATGATGGGCTGCAAGTGCACAAATGCTCCGAACAGTAGTCATACGGCATGTAGGTGCAAAGGTCTCATCAAAATCAATGCCTCTTTCCTACGCATAACCCTTTGCAACAAGGCTAGCCTTATACCTATCAAATCTTCCATCAAGCTTACGCTTCAGCTTGTAAACCCACTTAGTGCCAATGGCCTTCTTGACAGGAGGCAAGTCACATAAAGACCAAGTACCGTTCTTCATTATAGCATCATATTCAGATTGCATAGCAGCCATCAAATTTTCTGAATTTTGTGCTTCATCAAATGAAACAGGCTTAGTCTCATCAGAGAGACTAGATGCAGCCATAGCATAGCAATCTAATGCAAAAGAGGCACTATGAGAGCCTGATCGAGTACGATATGACAGAGGTACATCTAATTTGCTGTCACGCAAGGTCTGCACCAGCCATTTTGGCATAGTTCTTGCCTGCTCAATATCAGCTCTCTCATCAATAAGTGCATCATGTAAATCTGCATCAGAAATGGGATGACCTGTATCATCACATGAAACCTGCAAAGGCTGACAAGCTGCAATTTCTGAGTAGCCCGAACTGAACCATCTTTTGAAAATGAGGAACGCTGCATTTTGCCCAAAATACAGCCTTCACAAACATGTTTTCGAGGTGCCTCAAGTTTGGGCAAAGAGGACACCATTTCAGATTTCTACAAACTAGCAAAATTCAGATGAACAAAGCGTGCATGCCAAAGCTTTGCATCTGACATAGCCTGAGAATCATTTATTGCACATGCCAAATCATTTATAGATCTTTCATAGCCTATGAGATTGTACAGCCCACGACATAAAATGCCAGAAGCAATAATCACATCACCATTTGATAGATCATGAACTGTACACCTATCATCAACAAATTTCACAACCAAGCCAATCTTGGCTAATGCAGAAACTGATAACAGGTTCTTCTTGATCCCTGGCACAAATAAAGCATCTGACAAAGTGAAAGAACTACCGTCAATAGTAGTCAAAATGATCTTACCAACTCCCATAACAAGATAAGAGGAGTTGTTGGCACATGTAACAGTTTTCCCTGTAGGGGCAGGCTCGAGGGAAGAGAAGAAATTGTGCTGTGAGGTAATATGTTTGGTCACCCCACTGTCAAAATACTGGCAAACATCTGAGTCTATTGCAGGCATGCACTGCTCATCAGAAGATGGTTCAAAACTGCAGACAGTAGTAAACGCCCATTCTTCTTCCTGCACAAGATTAGCAGACTCTATTTTTTGTGTAGAGACCTCTGCAACAACCATTCCAGCCTCTTTCTTCTTTGCCTCTTTAGAAGCCAGTTTTGGATAGTTCTTTATGATATGATCATTCCCTTTACAGTACTTACAAAACAATTTTTTATTTTCTTATTTCTTCTCATCTTTATCTTCCTTCTTCGAATGTGCAAAATTAGCAGATTTCTGCTTATTAATTGAAGAGCTCCATTTTCCTTTGCCCTTCTAACTAGCCAGGAAAGCTTGATCTGCAACTCGCATAATGGACCTGTTCTGCTTGGACTGATCTTCTTGCAATAGAACAAAGACTAACTCCTCAAATGATAAGGCATTTGGATTGCCTTTCATCATCAACCAAAGAGTAGAAGAAAAACTCTGATATGAATCAGGAAGACCATTCAGAACGGTCTGCACAAGTGAGCTATCTGGTATAACCTCATCAGCAGAAATCAAGTGTTCCTTCAAGTCTTTGATCTTTGTTAGGAAACTTTCCATAGAATCACCTTCATTCATGTGCTCACTCTCCAACTGTTTTCAGAGGTAAGCAACACGAGCCTCATTCCTAGCTTGGTACAATGTGGTAAGTGTATCCCAAGCATCCTTAGCTATTTTGCAAGAGCGAATGTGAGGAATAATGGCACGTTTGACAGACAAAGCTATCAATGCAGGTGCATGGGCATCTCTGCCATCCGAGCAAATCTGCTCTACAGTAGGTGCAGCAGAAACCGAAGCACATGCTTATACTGGCGAACAAAAATTGGTATATACCTTTGGCACAAAAAGATGAAATAGCCTGCACAAGCGTTGTGATAGTGCATTCGGAGGCCAAAACGAGCTCAGATCGCGATTTCGGCACCACGTAGCGAAGCTGTTTTGATCTCGAAAACACTCTGAGTATGCTCACCAAAATTTGTGCGATTCTGAGACTACAACCGAAGGAGTGTCGACGGTGCCCTAGATGAAGCAACGACCTGCTCTAATACCAATTGTTGGAGATAGGCATCTGCAGAATCACGCGAACAGTACAAGGAAGGAGAAGAAGCTTGGAGCACAACACACAATACTGAATGTATTACTAGAGAATGTACAAAGATAAGTAGCCCATTAGCGCAATAGGCGTATATACAAGCCGGGGGAAAAAACCTCCTAAAGAGGGAAAAAAGTGCCTCGATGGTCCTAGTGTGTTCACACACATCACTACCTAAATATATCAACAGGGAGTGATGAAGTGAACAAGGAGTTGGCACTCATGTATAAGGAAGTGCCAAGAAATGTGGAAAGTGTTGAGCATAACCACTTGTACATCAAACTCCTGAATGCTTACAAAACCTATGTTATCTTGGCTAGCCTAACCATGTTAGCCATGCATATGCCCAAGGCATCCAAAGCACCATAATCAAGACCAACATGTCATGATACATCTGTGTCAACATTTGGCATGAGCGAATCCAAGAATGATTGCATAACCCCTGATTACTCCACATCCAAATCATCCATCCTATCAACTAAGGATGTATCTAGTTATGCATCCTAAGAGCTATCCTACTTTGCCATACAATTTGTGTCATAAGAGCTATTCTTCTCTACCACACCAAGTGTATCATCATGCTTCACATGATCTAACCACACAACACCAACATCAAGGTCCATCTGATGAATAAGCTCTAACTGAGTGTCATCAAAATGCCCTACCTCAGCATCCATATCCTACTCTAAATGAACATCCAAATGATCATCCAAAGTGTGCTCCACATGAGGATCCACATGATCAAACAAACCATGATCTACATAAGTATCAAAAGCATCCAAAACATGCTCTACATGTGCATCCATTTGAGCATCTGAATCCCACCATACATGTGCATCAAGAATGCCAAAGGACCTATATATAGGTAGAAAAAAATGAGACATGGCAAGTCTCTCATCACATAAGGTTGAACTCCCATTGACGAGATTGTCTCTCATATGGAGTACCTATAGTGGATACCTATGACCAATCCTAGACCTCTGACATGCATAATCTCTCCTAATTGCAACTAAAAATAATGCTCACCAAGTTGATACACGATAATCACTATCTTGGAACCAATAAACTACTATCAAGTTCATAAGAATGATACACAAATGTTTGAGTGTAAATGATGCTCCACTAGGAAGCATAAGGCATACATCTTTTGCACACATTCATGACTCTCACATGAGAATTGACAAAACCATTCACAATGTTTAGTGACATGAAAAGTGGCTAATGCATCAAGCAACCAAGCCATATGTATGCTATCCAATTAATAAGAGGAATCTTGTGATGAACCATAGGAGAAAGTGATATAACCATCTTTGTCATAATCGATCACCATAGACTCTCTTGAAACCACTACTCGATCTACATTACATGCATGTCTCTAGCATTGTTGTTGCATCCACCTCAAGCACGATTGATGAGTATGGCCCCCATAGCCACAATTCCAACATTGAATTTGTCAATGTGATCTATGTCTCATACGAGTCAATGGACTTGCATACATATCATTTAGTCTCTACCATAATTCACTGCTCAACTCCTCTGCATCAAAGACTCATATATAGAATCTACAATCTCTAACCAAACAGTGAAACTAGCCAATGCACCCATCCACACATTATTAGGCATGTTATGAGGTATGCCACATCTAATATTTCCATCTCAAAAAGTCAATGCCATTAAACCAAGAAGACATCATGTTGGCAATCCAAGAGACTAACAATATAACAAGATACTAGAAATAATACTCTATCATCAATAGGATCATTGGTGCATATCCATATGCATAACTCATTATCACAAATGTCTCATTGGAGAATAGATTATGTGAACCATCTGTCAGATAATCATGCATCTAGCATGCACATAAAACCATGAGCATAAACCTACTCACCCACTCTCCAAAATGACCATAAGAAGATGTGAAGAATCCTAGAGAAAATATGATAGATTATCCCTTGCAAATGATTGATCAAGACATGATAACCAATAGTAAAAGAAGAAAGAGTAACCTATCAATACATCTCATTGATCCAAGCATATACAATGACAAATACACATGCCAAAAAATTGATGGCAATACATGACAATTCAATGGTGCTACACCTCCAACTTAAGAATGAATCTAGCAAGATGGTCCAACATGTCACAAACAACGTGTGACCAAAATGGAGATAAGGGATGATCCAAAGCCCACAAAAGCATCAAAGATCTACTAAACCACCTTTCTAGTATAAGGGTTGAAAAAATTTTAGTAACATCTCCCTTGAAAAATATACTATGAACCAAATCACCATGTGGGAATCACCATCCATTGTCGATGAGATTTTCTCTCCCTACTTGGAAGGACAATCAACAAAATCAACTCATTTGCATGAAGAATATAAAGATAATTGATCAGCTACCCTGAGGATGAAGACTTGGATTTTATCGTACTTTATGAGAAGAATTGAATCACAATTTCCAAGAACAACAATTTTTATCGAATATCAAGAAGAATTGAACTAAATAAAGCTCTTGTGGACCAAGCTAGATGAAGTTTGGAAGAACATCCATTGTAGAAGAAGGAGGAGATTATGATTGAAGATTGGAATACTTGAAGGACAAGAGATGAAGACTTGAAGGAGTTCAAATCTATGGAGGTTATGCTACCTATTTGGTGATGAAGGTGGAGTTTATTCTTTTTACATCTTGAAAGAAGGTGGCTACACCCACACACTATGAAGATGAAGGACTTGAAGGAAGGAAATGGAGGTTCAACCATGATCTCAAATCAAAGATGAAATGGCATAAACTAAAATTAGTACCACAATGCCATCATACATGTCAAAACCTAACATAACTACTCTCATATGGAGGAGCATCCATAATAGAAGATACATAGTCGATCCTCTCAAGCTCTAAACCAAGAGCTCACACACAAGAATCTCTCTCACAAAAGTTCAAATTCAAATGAGCCTCCAAAAGCAAATAGGGTTCCTATTGTGAAATCATATCACTCTATATTTTGTTATTTCAATTCTCTTAATCTTTGAACATGAAAATTTTCTCTGAATAAAATTCAAACAAATATCTTTTATGGCTAGGCAAAGACACATAAAACACCTCATTTGGAGGCATGTAGCTCAATATAAAAACAAAACATGCATCTGCTCTCATTTTCATCTTGACCTACAACATTGTCTCTTTGTATTTGCATTATGGATGAATTATATATCTAAATCTGGATTTTTTAGTTTTAGAAAATTATAGATGCTTCTTTGAGCTACGTATAATAGTTCAAATCAGTTCACTTTGACCTATATAACTCAACTTATTGCTAAAACTTTGAACTGTTGTCAAAGTTTTTGTAGACCCAACTTTTCTATCATCCTACATTTTCAAATTTTTAGCAAAATATAAATCCAAACAAGTTTTGCCACTATTCCACTTGTAACTCTCTTCATAAGATACACATAAAACTTTAAAATACCTCAATTTGAGCTTCTAGCTTGAGTTATGTCCAAAATACTGACCTATTATCAAGAAGATGCCGACTTGCAAATTCACCTTCTTAGCCATAATCTTCCATTGAAGCTCCTTGCACATTAGCCTTCAACATGTTCTGATACCAATGAAAGTGTTTGGTGGCTGAACAAGAAGAGCAAAAAGGAAATGGAGCAAGAGAGAGGAGAGGAAGAGGAGATGCACACAACAAGACTCTATAAAAGATATATGCATATGAACACAAGGGTAGGGTCTCATGTCCCTTACATCCCCAACACTACATAAAATTCTAAAGGCACTGATATTATCACCGTTCACACCTATCATCAATAAATTTAAAAACAAAATCGTTTTTTTAGTGTTGAACCTAATAACAATTTTTTATTTATCATTGGCACATAAAAGTCATATAACATTGTGAGAGTACTACAGTGAGTAGTGGTAAGAATGATTTTTCCAACTTTCATGATAGGATAAGAGAGTTGTTTGCACATGTGATATTATTCCTTATGAGAGCAGGCTTGAGTTAAGGGAAGAAATAGAGACTACATTGCAAGGTAATATATTTGGTTACACCACTATATATTCAGAGTCTACTACGGGCATACATTGCTTATGAACAGATGGATCATAGTTTCAATGAGTAGTAAATGCCCATTCTTCATTCTAAACAAGGTTAGCATACTTAGTGTTAGGTGTAGAGGTATTTGCAACAAAAATTCCAACCTCTTTTTTCTTTGCCTCTTTTGCAACCAGTTTAGGACAACTCTTAATGACATGGTCGTTTGCTTAACAAAACTTATAATTTCTTTTTCTATTTTCTTGTCATCTTTATCTTTCTTCTTTGACTGTGCAACATTAACATATTTTTTCTTATTAGTTGATGAGATCCATTCACCTTTTCTCTTCTAACTAGCTAAGAAAGCTTGATATTATGATGCATAATTGATTTTTTATAGATTTCTCTTTTTACAACAAAATAGAGAATAAATCCTCAAAATTTAAGGCATTTGGATTGCCTTTCATTATTATGCAAAGAGTAGAAGTAAACCTCATATAAGAATATGGAAGATCATTAAGAATAGTTTGCACAAGTGACCTATCTAATAAGATTTCATAGGTAAAAATCAACTTCTTTTCAAAATCCTTGATATTCGTCAAAAAAGCTTCCATTGAATTGTCTTCATTCAAATGTTGAATCTCCAAGTAAGTAATGGGAGGCTCATTTATTGGCTATATAGTGTGCTAAGAGAATTCAAAGCATCTTTTCTTATTTTGCATGAGCAAATGTGAGGGATGATGACATGTTTGATAAATAATGATATCAATGTATATGCCTATGCATCTCTATGATCCCAACAAGATTTTTGCGAGGGGTCAAGAAAAATCTGTTATCAGTTTCAACACTAGCCAAGATCGGCTTGGTTGTGAAATTTGATGATGACAGATGTATAGTTCATGATCTGTCAAATGACAATGTCATTATTGCTTTTGGCATTTTATGTTGTGGGTTGTATAAGCTCATAGACTATGAAAAATTTGTGAATGATTCAGCACGTGCATTACATGATTCTCAGGCTATGTCAGATGCAAAGGTTTGGCATGTATGCTTTGATCATTTGAATTTTGCTAGTTTGCTACACTTGCAAAAATCTAAAATGGTGTCCTATTTGCCCAAACTTGAGGCACCTGGTAAACATATTTGTGAAGGCTGTATTTGGGGCAAAATGAAACATTCCTCCTTTCCAAAAGATGGTTCAGTTTGAGCTACTTAGAAATTGTAGCTTGTTCATAGTGATGTTTGTGGTCCTATGCAGACACCTTCCTTTGGGAACTATCTTTACGTTCTAACTTTCATTAATGATTTTTCCAGGCATGCATAGGTATGTACATTGAAAGCAAAGTCCGAAGTGTTTATGTGCTTCAAACAATTTCTGGTTTTGGCTGAAAATCTATCAACATATAAAATGGGGACCCTCCATTCCGATCGAGGGGGAATAGTATGTCTTCTAATTTTAATGCATTTCTGGTTGGACATGGGATAAAACATCAGTGTGTAGTGTCATATACACCTCAATAGAATGGAGTTGTTGAAGGAAGAATAGGTCACTCATGGAGATGGCGAGGTGTATGCTCAAGAGTCTGGCTTTACCACATAGTTTTTTTGGCTTGAGGTTGTTATGTGTGCAACATATGTACTTAATAGGTGTCCCACTAAAGCATTGTAGTCTATTAATCTATATGAGACTTGGCATGGTCCCAAGACATCTGTTGCTCACCTGCATGTCTTTGGTTGTCTAGCATATGCATTAGTGCCTAAACAACAACATAGAAAATTGGATGATAAAGCAGTGAAATGTATTTTGTTGGGCGCAGTTCTAAAAGCAAAGGCTATCATATGTATCATCCATAGAGTAAATGCATTTTGGTTAGCCACAATGTTCTTTTTTTTGTGGAAGATACTATTCAACCATTACTTTCATGTACTAAGGAGACATCAGTTAGCTCCAAAGATGTATATGACACCTTGTTGCCTCTTTTTATAGGTGGACCATTTAGTGCTGGTCCAAATGAGGCAACTTCTCAACCTTTATAGGTTTTGCATGATGATGTAGATTTACGTGATGCACTTATTGATGAGAGAAATGATATAGAGGAGGCAAAAACTATTCCTAAATGGCTAGTGCATACTTTGCAAGATAGCAAATTAGATGCACCTCTATCATATCGTACTCATTCAGGCTCTCATAGTGCTTCTTTTACATCAGATTACTATGCTATGGCTTCCTCTAGTCTTTGTGATGAGAATGAGTGTGTTTCGTTCGATGAAGCACAAAATTCAAAAAATTGGATGCCTGCTATGCAATCAAAATATGATGCTATTATGAAAAATGGTACATGGTGTTTATGTGACTTGCCTCCTGGCAAGAAGGCCGCGGGTATACAAGTTGAAGCGTAAGCATGATGGAACAATTGATAGGTATGAGGCTAGGCTTGTGGAAAAGGGTTATGCTCATAAAAGAAGCATTGATTTTGATGAGATCTTTGCTCCTACATGCCGAATGACTACCGTTCGTAGCATTTGTGCACTTTGCAGCTCATCATGGTTGGAGCGTACATCAGTTGGACATTAAGATTGCATTTCTGAATGGTGACTTGCATGAAGAAATTTATGTTTTTTAGCCCCGTGATTTTGTGCAGAAAGGGCATTAAAACAAAGTGTGTGGTTGAAAAAGGCATTATATGATTTGAAGCAAGCACCACATGCTTGGTATCAAAAGATACATGCCTACCTGATTGCACATGGTTTTGAGAACAGTCCAACTGAGAGCACCTTATATGTCAAGTGTGCAAATGATGTGCTACTAATCATTGTTGTCAATGTTAATGACATGCTGCTCATTGGTCCTCATGAGAAGCATATTGCTGATTTTAAGGCTGATTTGCATGCCTCATTTGAGATGTTAGATTTGGGGCATTTGCATCATTATTTGGGCATTTAGTTTATGCAAGTTTATGGCGGAATAGCTTTGTGTCAAACAAAATATATTGACACATTATTGCAACATTCTGGCCTTGAAGACTGCAAACCTATTGCCACTTCTATGGAGACACGTTTATGGTTGAGTCTTCATGATGCTGGAGATGCATTTGATGTTGTTCTCTATCCACAAGTTGTTGGATGCTTGATTTACTTATGCATTACTCAGCCAAATATTCAATTTGCTATCTCACGCAGGTTTATGCATTGCCCAAGTGTCAAGCATTGGTAGGTAGTTAAGCGCATCTTTCGCTACTTGAGCGGTACCTGTTGATATATTTAGGTAGTAATATGTGTGAACATACTAAGACCGTCGGGGCACTTTTTTCCCTCTTTAGGAGGTTTTTTCCCCCGGCTTGTATATATGCCTAGAGCCCTAATGGGTTACTTATCTTTGTACATTCTAGTGGTAATACATTCAATATGTTGTGCTCCAAGCTTCTCCTTCCTTGGGTTGTTCATGTGCTTTCGTAGACGTCGAACTCCAACAATTGGTATTAGAGTAGGTCGTTGCTTCATCTAGGGCATCATTGATACTCCTTGCAAGAAACTCATGATTACAACCACCACAAGAGATGACTCTCCTCCCAACCAAATGCCTCTATATATAGCTCTCTCCAGGGGATTACCTGCTTGGGCAGGTGGATACTAACCATCCAAGTGTCAGCCATGTAACTATATGTGCGCCAAGTGTCCCAGTTAACTAGAGTTAACTCAAGTGGATGCTTCTAGAAGGCTCTAGAGCTCTTTGGAAAAAATACACTCCCCATGTACCCCATGGGGGTTGAACCCAAGACCTCCTCCTTCACATCCTTGAGTCTTAACCACTAGGCTAAGTGGATCACTTGGTTACAAGAGTAAATGACCTTCTAGTAAGTCTAGACTCGAGATCTTTGCTCATACATATGAGCGACCAAACAATGTCCGATTTCAGATCTATCTAAATCGATCAGACCCTTAGATCATAGTACTTACTTGAATACATTCTTCCCCCTTTGGAATTTTTGTCCTATAAAATAGAGCTATATATCTATTGTAGGCAACCCCCGAGCCTCATGTTCTAAAATTGGAAGAACATGGTCATGTTCTAGAACTGGAAGAACATGTCTCATCTCTGTGGTGGCATCCTTGCCCAAATAATTCAAAACATTATCTCGCTTTGCACTTTGATAAATTGGTCAAAGTACAAAGTAGTGAATAAATAATAAGGGTGGATCTAAAAACAACCCTGGTCAATTCACAGTTTCTCGATGTGCGATCTAGGCACAAACATGTGAACTGGGTGGATTCAAATTACTGGTCCATTTCTGGGCATGACTGATGCATGGACTTAGTAACAAAGGCGGGATTCTTATCCTTTGTAAGACTTTTGAGAACTCTTGATTCACTTGAATTTGATTCAGAGAACTTGAAGTTTGTTTGTCCCAAACATCTAACTTGGATGTTTGTGCAATGGTTTACTCCTATCCAACAGCTGCTTGATTTTTTCACTCAACTAGAGGACTACTTCGTCCTAATGAGTTTAAAAATCCTATGTAAATTGTAGGAGAAAGTTTACCATTTTCTTTGAGTCAACTATACTATAACTTGCCCAATTCAAATTCAAAATGAAAATTATCCAACTTAGGACACTTTTCTCATAGACTTAAGCTAAAATTTCTTGGGAATTGTCAATCTACTGAGCAATTCCTAACTTCTCTATTCTAGAGTATACTATACTCTAGGAAATCATTTATGCTATGAATTGAAGCAAACTCAGATGAATAAGTCAATATTGAACTTATCATCTTTCGATGTTTGAAAAGGTTCTTGTGCAGAACATCTATCTAGGATGTTTAATTTAGTTACCTGGTTCTACCCAGCTAACCCTTGATTTTTATGAAAAGAATCAGATACCATATCGGAGTCAAATCCAAAAGATTCGAAAACCAGAAAGAAAGAACTAAAACTCTGTTCAACCAATTCAAACTTCAAAGACACATAAACTTGCTATGAGTCAAATTCTAGATGACTCGGGACTTTAACTTCTCAAAGACCTATTTCATCAGGGTATTGAAGAATTTTTTTCTATCTTTAAGAGAAATAAGTTGGATTCTCGAAAAGATTCAAAGCAAATCAAAAACATCATCCAACCACAAGATACTAGTGTGGTAACCAACATCAGTGTGTCGACCCACTAAGGTTCTATTGATGAGTTTTATATTCAAATAAGGCTTCACTTGAGACTAAGTTCAGGTCACATTCAATCTTTCTAACTCCTTACTAGGAATGCAATTCTTATGCATTTCTTTGAGTCAAAAGAGTGAATTTACCAAGTTACACTAGGAACTTGGTGCTTGACTTAGTCAATCAAATCCTCGTTTGAAAAGATCAACTCAAAATCAAAGTCCAACTTTTTTAGAAATTTATAAAATATTTCTGAATTAAGAACATTTTATCTTGAAGTGTTTCAAGAAGATCTTGGAAGTTACTTACTTCCTATCTTCTGTTTGCTTGATCTTGAAGTATCTTTAAATCATGGTTTTATCCTCCTTGAATTTAAACTTCTTCTTTGAAGTTTGCATTTTCTTGAGGATCAGATCTAACTTCAAGATTTATTCTAAGATTAAAAGATAATCATCATCTCATGGTCCAATGTCCCATACCATCTTTCCTACATCAACCCAAGTATAAAATTTGGTATCCCATACCATCCTATTTTATACTCATATTGACATGTGAGTGAATTTTATCCTAAAGTCTAAACATCTCGTGTTAGAGAACCTTCTCGCTTCAATTCTTGACAAGAATTTTGAAGTTTCAGACATTATCTCTAACTTGATATTCAAGCTTTTGGAATTCCTTCACATGATATCATATAATCACGTGCTTTATCTTGGAAACTTGAAAACCTCTTAATAGAATATTTATTCCTCTTTGGTAGGGTTTTCAAATGAAAACCAGTCAGAATTCGAAGTACTTGAATCTTCACAGATTCAAGTTCAATTGGTTTATTCTTTACCAATTTTGTAGTGACAAGATCTTTTGACTTCTTGTCTTTAAATTCCTTTCTTTCTGATGCTTTAGGTACCTATCTTGGCCAGGACTTCATAGGAATCTCTCTATTGCGTAAATCTAAGCGCTTGCTCATGCTTTCTAGATTTGTACCAAAATCCCGTTAAGGATAGGCAAACATTATGTTTTGCCTTCCACAAACTTAAGTATCGTCTTCACGGTTGGAGATTACATTCTTGGAAATTCTTCACTCTCTTCAGACCTGGAACAACTTACTCTTTTCATAATTTTCCATTAGATAAATGGAACATGAGTGAATAATTTACAAAAGGAATTTTATTGCCAATACTTGGGCAATCTTTAGATTAGTTTCAATCACACGTTCTTGGAAAATCATGGCCAAGATTGATCAAATCTGGTTGACCTTGTAAATAGAATAAAGACTTAGTCTTTATCTTTAAGATCTCTTGAACTATCAAAATCTCTTTGCTTATCCGTGGGATTTTTAGAGATCTTTCCTTGAACTTCAGTCCAACCATACACTGATGCCTCTCAGATTCCAAAGCTAAGAATCTTTGATATACTGTTAGGTTATATCACTATTTAGACTTAAGTACCCATATCGGTGGTTTGGGAACTGTTGGGAACTACTTGCTAATAAAACTTACTTGAAAGATTCCAGTCTCACATCTAGGGAGATTTTTCTTTCAAGAACACTATATTCCTGCCAAGGAATCAAGTAATACTAAGCCAATGATTCATCTTAGAAACTTTTGCTTTCCAATCCAATGATTCATGTTGGAATCTTTTTCTTTATTGGAATGATCTTCAAAAGAAATTCTTGACTTTTGGACAAGATCAAGACTTAAGGCTTTATTGCTTGTCCAAAAGATATTTCTTTTTAACCAATGAAATAATTAACCAGACTATTTTATTTTATTGGCTTATCTTTAGGAAATAGCTTAATTCCCAAAGATTATTTAACATATCTTTTAGGAAATATCTTGATTTCCCAAGATACTTTGACTTGGGTTTCTTCTCTAAGCTCTATTTAGCTTAAACAAAACCAACCGTGCTTTTCTCATCCTAAGAAAAGTGTTTAATAAAGTTTCCATGCTTTTTTAAAACTTTGCATCTTGACTCGAGATGCAGTCATGGAACCTAGCATCCAACTGTTGAATACTAAAATTCAAGTGATGCTAAAGTTTATTCAACTCTTTGAGGTTCATCACTCATCAGGATGAAATCAAAGAAAAAACTTCAAAAGTTCCATGATTTTTTTTCGAAAAACTATCCTTTGAACTTGAAAGTTCAATTGATTTAAGTTCCATTTGATTTTATTTGATTCTTATCATGTCTTGGGATAGAATCAGATAAAACTTCCAAAAGAAACTTTATCAATTTACTTGGATGCATGATTTCTCAAATCCAAGCTAACGACTACATCTAGGCTTATCGATAGGATTCTCTAAGTTTTCCTAAACTTAAAGTCATCATGGAAACTTTCAAGTAGCTCTATTTTTCTTGCCATTCCAATGAGCAAGAAAATTGAACACTTGACTTTCAAAGGGATTGCTTTTCCTAATCAAGACTCCTAATTTGTGATACCTAAGTATCACAATTGGGAAAAATAAACTAGCTACTTGAGTTGCATGGCAACCAAGAGCCTTGCAACTACCTAGTTTGCTATTTTCCCAAGCTATCTAAGTCGATTTAGAAAAAAAAGTAGCAAAAGTATAAGTATTCAACTACTTAACAAATAATCATGCATCTACAAATGCATGTTTCTTGCATGTAAATGCATGCGAGTGCATGCACATGTTGGAATTCTCCTTTCATGCACCAAACTGAAATCAAGCAGTTTCTTGAGCTTAAAAATGCATGTTCCAATTATCCATGCACAAACATTCTACTTGGTAGCTTTTAAAAAGAACATATAACCATTTATATGCATAAACTTGAGCATTAACTACCTTTTCCAAGCAAGAAGAAAATATGTTTTATGCATGAAAATATTCTTTAAAAAGGAGAAATGCACCAACATTCTTTCGTAGATGTATGCTAGTGCTTGATGTATTTTCCAATACTGCTATGTTCGTTTAGCTTTCAATGAATTCATAGCATTTGCATTATAATTCTAAAAAATGAAGACTTACTACCATGCTTCAATAATGTTTAAGTGCAAGCTACATGAAAGCAACGAATAAGATAAGTATTAAAATAAAAACATTAACTTGTAAAGTACTTATCTTCTAATTAAGCTATGTCCTTCCTTTGATCTCGAGGAAGAGCCATTCTCCTTCCTTTGTTCATCGAGAAAAATCTTTCCATGCAAAGAGAGCCAATCTCCATTCTTTTTCCTTCTAACCTTTCCAATTAGAGGTTTGTGTTGCATAATCAAAAGCTCATTATTGAATGGTTGAAGCACTACATTCAGATTCTGGACGTTCGCGGATCGATCCTTGCTTAGCATCGTCCAAATGAAAAAACTCAAATTATTTTATCTCTGATAATCAAGATTTATGTGTGACATGTTTAAGATAAACCAGCACTGTGGATTGCAAAAGTGGATGGTTCAAATTCGAACTTTGTCCGCTATAGGCGCAAAAGCAATGGCTGGTGAATCAAGCCAATTGTTGGAATTACGACGCACGTCGGGTGCTTCGAGCAAGCTCAGGTGCAAGTGAAACTCAAGAAATGGTTAGATCATCCAATGATTTTATTGGCACAACTTTAAAAGGTCATTTTAATTAGCTTCTCTTTAATTCTAGCTTCTTCCTTGGTAATCAAATGGTTTTGGTCATTTAAATAAGCAACATGCATAGCAAGAAATTGTGTGATTACTTCAAAAATCAGATAATTGATATTAAACTAAGAAATTTTATTGAGAGTAATCTCGAACTTTTGGAAATCAAGGTACGTTAAGATTTGAGCAGGGATTAAACCAATGTTTCTTCATGCATAGGAAAAGTGAAGCTATATGTGAGGTTCGTAAACATCAAGTATAAGTGCAGAAGTGAAGCATTTACCCGAAATGGCACTTGGTTGAATTTCCTTGAAGATAAAGAAGAAGTTCACTCGAAGGGAAAGAGAATACGAGATATACAATCATACGTGATGATACTCAGGTGGTATTATGAAGGATCGAAAGAATCATTCCTCAAGAACATACAACATATCATCATGTTTCATTAAAGCTGTATTTACACACAATGATCCCGTTTGTCAAGAACTTTGGTGAAGAAATCACATCGTAAATCATTAAAAAATATTTTCTCATTCGTCAACAATGCATTATGGAAGAACTTTTAGTTGCCATACATCTAAGTCAATTCTAAATTAGATTCTTATATATGAAGGATCGCGCTAGATGGGAAACATCACGAACAAATCATTGAAATGCATACAAAATTCATTGTTGACCTCGAAACGACTTTTATGTTAAATTAAGCATGTTAATCAAATGACTTGCGTAGTCATCAATAAATAGCATATATATATATCGGAAATCGATTCAACAACAATATAGTGAGAAGGTACAATATTGACGACAATCCATGATTAACATACAAATACTTATATACTCCTCTAAGACTATGAAGCTCAGCGCTTGCACTGTTCTGTAGTTGAAACTGAGGGGTGTCACAAACCTGGTGATGGAGACTAAGTTAAAAGCGAAACAATAGGTATCGTTAGTGATTGATGCATCAGAGAAGTGTGTGACGTCGATGTTAGCAGAGAATAACAAATGTCAAGAATGATCCTATGTGTTTAATTTAAATAGTAAAAGCAGAGCTTGTTGATTCATCCGAATCAGACGTCGTCTTTTCCATAATTTTAGTTATCAAGGATATGAGAGTTCAACGCCAAAATTACCATCAAAATATACGCATGCCTGCCCCAGACCAGTTGATCAACTCTGACATGAGAATCTGCGCATCAAAAATAAAATAAAAGAAAAAATCCAATCCAAGATCAAATCATGTGTGAATTCTTCAACGCGCTAGCCTCGTTGATAGATTATCCTTCTTTTCACCTCCATAGTACAATTGTTAGAGACTGAAACAATCTTAGGCTGAGATCAAAGAGTGTGCCTGTAACTCAACGCAAAACTACAAAAACTGAAAAGGAGCTATCTTCAATTTTGGTGCGCCTTCTATCGATGTCGTCCGATCAAAACTTTCCTGTATTTGGCCTCTCTGTGAGGGTTGAATGGAATCCTCAGTGGTGCCAAAGAGCACCAATTTTCTTCCTCACTGTTGATCTCCCCCTCGTTGGTTAGAGACCTTGTCTCCGTCCTTTTCTTTTCCTCTCAGATGATTCCTCCCCTTCACAGCTCTACAGTCCTGTCCCTTATTCGGACATCTCTCTCATGTCCAGATTCTGCCTCCAATCGAGCTCCCTCCTCCACAACCATGAATCCAAGTCTCATATCTGTTGCCCTCCTTTATGCTTTTAGAGTAGATGCGCTGCCGGCATGCATTCTCTCCTGCACACCAATTATGGACATGCCCAGCATATCTAACCTTTCACTCCCTGTTTGCATGAGCCCAATGATGCCTCCTCTCCATACAGAGCTTCTCCATACGAAAATAAAGGCCTTTCTTTTTTATAAACCATGCGCCAAATTCCATTTGCTTATATAAATAGAGTTCGTCTCTATTTTCGAACCATACGATGTTTTCTTCATTAAACTCTATGATTACATTAAAAGTCTTTTGCGTGACATCTTGAAATGATAGGAACCAAACCATTGTCCCATATATTTTTGGAAGTTTTGTCAAAAAACAACTTTACATATGAATTGATATAAGTCCATTGTTGTCCTTTTCTATCATTCATGTCATGTTAGCTCAAATTTTCATCACTCCCTTGTGCTTCGCAAGGTGTGGAAATCAAGATAATAATCCGAGAGTTTGATCAAGACATAAGAGTAAAGATGAATATCTCTACGACACGGCCCCAGGGATTCACCCTGGTTTTTTTTATCTACAATGTGTTTAGGCAAGAATATAGTGATAAGAATATGACTTGCTCTCGTTGTTAGAAGGACGGGATTTTAATCCCGATGTCACAGGATCAAATGAAAATAATATATCATATAAAAAGTGCAATTATGTCCAGAACAGCGCTCCTCTTCCATGAGGTATCACAACGCTCCTCTTCCGATCTATGCGCATCAGAAAGAATTATCCTCCTTTTGGTTATCTGATCTACAGAGTTCTACAACGTGGAGTGTAACAGAAATGTAGCCAGGTTCAAAATCTTTTACGTCTGCATTTTGGTTCTCGCATCTGATGCACACAGAAATTATGAACATAGGTAAATTGTATACGAGTTGATTACAGATCATCGATCGTACGTTTGTGTGTATGATCTCTACGTCTCATTGCAGGCACATAGAATATTGGACAATTTTGCCGCATATTATATAATCAATAAAAATACATAAACAATTATGCTGTTGTATGCTACATCCACCATAAAATGGTTCTTCAAAGCATCTACAACAGCAGCACGAGGCAGAACAACATGTCCGCTTCTCACACCTTCTGAGGAAACAGCTGTCTTTTGCTTGTGGTGAAGTTCTTCCGCAGCTATTATAAAATTGGAGATTAATATTGTAAGCTTAGCTTTCAAGTTAACAACGTGGCTTGGTCCCGTGGGTACGAGGAAGTGCAAGCTAAACGAGAGTGCAGGCTCGATCCCTGGAGCTTCTTTTTTGCTTCAGGTAGAGACACAGTAGTACCCAAAGCTTGCACAAGATCAGATTTTAATTGGTCTTAGCTCGTCGACACGATCTTTCTCTAATGGATAGAAGAATGACGTACACAGAGAGAGGTCGTGGGACCGATTACATCCCCACCACCTGATATAATAAACTAAAGCTTTTTTTTGTGAAGTCTCTTGCTTCACATGGCGTCGAGAGGGATTCGAAAATCAGGAGAAGATGACGATCTCGTGGAGAGAATGATAGAAAATGTCCGCGAAGGTTTTCATGAGAACTCTCAAAGAGATGGAAGATGATGAGTTATCAAAGGTCTCCATCAGAGCTTGCCTATGGCTCTGATACCAATGCAAGAAACTCATGATTATGATCAAAGAGATGGAAGATGATGAGCTATCGAAGGTCTCCATCAGAGCTTGCCTATGGCTCTGATACCAATGCAAGAAACTCATGATTATGACCACCACATGCTAGAGAGATGACTTTGCTCCCAACCAAATGCCTCTATATATAGCTCTCTCTAGGGGACTACCTACTTGGGCAGGTGGATACTAACCATCTCCCAACCAAATGCCTCTATATATAGCTCTCTCTAGGGGACTACCTACTTGGGCAGGTGGATACTAACCATCTAAGTGTCAGCCATGTAACTACATGTGCGACAAGTATCCCAATTAACCAGAGTTAACTCAAGTGGATGCTTCTAGAAGGCTCTAGAGCTCTTTGGGCAAAACACTCTCCCCATGTACCCCATGGGGGTTGAACCTAAGACCCCCTCCTTCACATCCTTGAGTCTTAACCACTAGGCTAAGTGGATCACTTGGTTAAAAGAGTAAATGACCTTCTAGTAAGTCTAGACTTGAGATCTTTGGTCATACATACGAGCGACCAAACGGTGTCCAATTTCAGATCCGTCTGAACCGACCGGACCCTTAGATCATAGAATTACTTTATTACACTCCTCCGATCACAGTCTCAGAATCGCACGAAATTTGGTATACCTACTCAAGCTGATTTGGAGATCAAAACATCTTTCACTTTTTGGTGCAAGTCTACCTAATTTCGACACCAAAGTTGAGGAAAGGCTGCTAGATTTGGAGTTACGCAAACGGTTCAACGACATTTTAGGGCCGGAAAGTGAGCAAGTTGACCATACAGTTCAGGAAGATCAAGAGATATCTCCCCAAAATTCAGGTAACAACAACGCCAGCAACAATAGCACCATGAGTGGCTCACAGCAACAGCAACCAATACCGCCACAACCGCAACCGCAATTTTAGCAGCAATAACAACAAAAGCCACAGCCAGTCGTTCCACCTCGACCGGTTCCAACCGAAGTGACCTATACGAAATTTGGTGGATTTCCAGGGGATGACCCCGATGCACATGTTCGCACATTCGAAATCAGTTATGCAGTGTTGAACCACCCACCAGATCCGGCGTATAAGGCCATCGTGTTTTAGGCCACGCTGGTTAATGAGGTAGCAAGGTGGCTGACAGAATACGATATTAATCATTTTGGTAATTATGATGATGTGAAGGATGCGTTCCTACAAAGGTTTCGCTTGAAGAAGAACCCTGCATAATTTTTTGACTATTTGCAAAACAATCGGCAGAAACCACACCACAGTGTCCAGGAGTATGCGACATTGTTCAGAACTCACTTGCAACAGCTGCCACCAACGCATGCCAACCTGCCAGACGATGTCATAACACAATGGTTCATTAACGAATTGAATCCACAGTTAAAACAAATCATGATCATTCAATGTGTGGGCGGAATGACATTGGACATCGTCATTGCAATGGCCTTACAGTTGGAGCACAAAGTTGGAGGGTTTACGGAGGATCTGGAATGGTTGAAAGCAAGCAAGAACATGACCGAGGATCCGTCCAAACAAGTGTATTGTACTAAATGTAAGAATCCCGATCGCACTAGCTCAACATGTGCGCTCAACCAAATGTATTGTGCCATTTGTAACATGTCAGGGCACTCAACAGAAACATGTGCATACAATGCAAAGGTGCAAGGTAGAGCGGAAGTAAACGCCATCATACAGGAGAAGGAGCAGCCAGCTAACTATTACGTACCGCCATAGTTGCAGACCAACCAACAGCAAGGATACACGAACTATCGGGGTCCGCAAAGTAACAATTTCAATCAAAATCGATGGCATGCAGGTACATCGGCTGAAGGCACCTCTCTCTTGTTGATATATTTAGGTAGTGATGTGTGTGAACACACTAGGACCGTCGGGGCACTTTTTTCCCTCTTTAGGAGGCTTTTTTTCCTCGGCTTGTATATACGCCTATTGCCCTGATGGGCTACTTATCTTTGTACATTCTCTAGTAATACATTCAGTATTGGGTGTTGTGCTCAAACCTTCTTCTTCTTCCTTGTGCTGTTCACGTGCTTCCGCAGACGTCTAACTCCAACAATTGGAATCAGAGCAGGTCGTCGCTTCATCTAGGGCACCATCGACACTCCTTCGTTTGCAGTCTCAAAATCGCACGAATTTTGGTGAGCATACTCAGTGTGTTTTCAAGATCAAAACAACTTTTTTGTGGTGCCGAAATCGCGATATGAGCTCGTTTCGGCCTCCGAATGCACCATCACAACGCTTGTGCAGGCTATTTTGTCTTTTTGTGCCAAAGCTATATACCAGTTTCTCTTCGCCAGTTTAAGCGTCTCGAAGTTTGCTATAGGTCTAGCAGAACTCGTCTGGGCAGTTCTGTTCAACTTTTTGAGATACAGTCGATTTTCTGCATCAAGGTATTTTAGTCACCGGCCATGGCTGAAAGCAGTGATGTATTTCGTATGTTGGCTGTTGAGGACAAGTTGGATGGTACCAACTACCCGTTGTGGGCTTATATGATGGGACATGTATTGGTTGCAAAAGGACTATGGAACATTGTGCAGGGTGTTGAAAAACGTCCTATTACACCTGCAACTATTACAACAGCAGGTACTGAAGCTGATGCAGAAGGTGTCGAAGATGATGATATTCTGCATATTCCTGTTCGTGTTGTAGTTTCTGCTGCACCTATTGCAGAGCAGATTCGTTGGGATGGCAGAGATGCCCAGACACATGCATTGATAGCTTTGTCTATCAAACGTGCCATTATTCCTCACATTCGCTCTTACAGAACAGCTAAGGATGCTTGGGATACACTTACCACATTGTACCAAGCTAGGAATGAGGCTCGTATTTCTTACCTCCGAAAATAGTTGGAGAGTGAGCATATGAATGAAGGTGATTCTATGGACAGTTTCCTAACGAAGATCAAAGACTTGAAGGAACAGTTGATTTCTGCTGATGAGGTTATACCAGATAGCTCACTTGTGCAGACCGTTCTGAATAGTCTTCATGATTCATATCAGAGTTTTGCTTCTACTCTTCGGTTGATGATGAAAGGCAATCTGAATGCCTTATCATTTGAGGAATTAGTCTCTGTTCTATTGCAAGAACATCAGTCCAGGCAGAACAGGTCCATTATGAGAGTTGCAGATCATTCCTGGCTAGTCAGAAGGGCAAAGGAAAATGGAGCTCTTCAAGTAGTAAGCAAAAATCTGCTAATTTTGCATATTCGAAGAAGGAAGATAAAGATGAGAAGAAATCAAAAAAGCAGAAATTGTTTTGTAGTATTGTAAAGGGAATGATCATATCATAAAGAACTGTCCAAAACTGGCTGCTAAAGAGGCAAAGAAGAAAGAGGCTGGAATGGTTGTTGCAGAAGCCTCTACATCAAAAACGGAGTCTGCTAATCTTGTGCAGGAAGAAGAATGGGCATTTACTACTGTTTGCAGTTTTGACCCATCTTCTCATGAGCAGTGCATGTCTGCAGTAGACTCAGATGTTTGGTATTTTGACAGTGGGGCAACCAAACATATTACCTCGCAGCGCAGTTTCTTCTCTTCACTTGAGCCTGCCCCTACAGGGAATAATGTTACATGCACCAACAACTCCTCTTATCCTGTTATGGGAGTTGGTAAGATCATTTTCACTACTGCTGATGGTAGTTCTTTCACTTTGTCAGATGCTTTATTTGTGCCAGGGATCAAGAACCTGTTATCAATTTCTGCATTAACCAAGATTGGCTTGGTTGTGAAATTTGTTAATGACAGGTGTACAGTTCATGATCTGTCAAATGGTGATGTGATTATTGCTTCTGGCATTTTATGTCGTGGGTTGTATAAGCTCATAGACTATGAAAGATCTGTAAATTATTTGGCATGTGCAGTAAATGACTCTCAGGCTATGTCAAATGCAAAGCTTTGGCATACACTCTTTGGTCATCTGAATTTTGCTAATTTGCTACGCCTGCAGAAATCTGAAATGGTGTCCTCTTTGCCCAAACTTGAGGCACCTGGAAAACATGTTTGTGAAGGCTGTATTTTGGGCAAAATGCAGCGTTCGTCCTTTCCAAAAGATGGTTCAGTTCGGGCTCCTCAGAAATTGCAGCTTGTACATAGTGATGTATGTGGTCCTATGCAGACACCTTCTTTTGGGAATTATCTTTACTTCGTGACTTTCATCGATGATTTTTCCAGGCATGCATGGGTATATCCATTGAAGGCAAAGTCCGAAGTGTACATGTGCTTCAAACAGTTTTTGGTTTTGGCTGAAAATTTGTCAGCATGTAAAATGGGCACGCTCCGTTCTGATCAAGGGGGGGAATATATGTCTTCTGATTTTAATGCATTTCTGGCTGAACATGGGATAAAACACCAGTGTACAATACCGTATAAAACTCAACAGAATGGAGTTTTTGAATGAAAGAACGGGTCACTCACGGAGATGGCGAGGTGTATGGTCAAGAGTCAGGCTTTATCACATAGTTTCTAGCTTGAGGTTGTCATGTGTGTAGCATATGTACTTAACAGGTGTCCCACTAAAGCGTTGCAGTCTATCACTCCATATGAGGCTTGGCATGACCGCAAGCCATCTGTTCCTCATCTGCGTGTTTTTGGTTGTTTGGCATATGCATTAGTGCCTGAACAACATCGCAGTAAATTGGATGATAAAGTAGTAAAATGTATTTTTGTTGGGTACAGTTCTGAAAGTAAAGGCTATCATCTGTATCATCCACAGACTAAACGCATTCTGGTTAGCCGTGATGTTTTTGTGGAGGATGTTATTCAGCCATTGCTTTCATGTACTAAGAAGACATCTGTTAGCTCCAAAGACATGTATGATACTTTGTTGCCTCTTTTTACAGGTGGACAGTCTAGTGATGGTCCTAATGAGGCAACTTCTCAGCCTTTGCAGGTTTCATGTGATGATGTAGATCATTCCATTTCTGATGCAGATTTACATGATGCACTTATTGATGAGAGAGTTGATATTGAGAAGGCAAGAACTATGCCAAAATGGCTAGTGCAGACCTTGCGTGATAGCAAATTAGATGCACCTCTGTCATATCATACTCGATCAAGCTCTCATAGTTCCTCTTTTGCATCAGATTGCTATGCTATGGCTGCATCTAGTCTATGTGATGAGACTGAGCCTGTTTCGTTTGATGAAGCACAAAATTCAGAAAATTGGATGGCTTCTATGCAATCTGAATATGATGCAATAATGAAGAATGGTACTTGGTCTTTATGTGATACCTCCTGGCAATAAGGCCATTGGCACTAAGTGGGTATACAAGCTGAAGCGTAAATTTGATGGTATAGTTCACAGGTATAAGGCTAGGTTTGTTGCAAAGGTTTATGCACAGGAAAGAGGCATTGCTTTTGATGAGTCTATGTGATGAGACTTAGCCTGTTTCGTTTGATGAAGCACAAAATTCAAAAAATTTGATGGCTGCTATGCAATCTGAATATGATGCAATAATGAAGAATGGTACTTGGTCTTTATGTGACTTGCCTCCTGGCAAGAAGGCCATTGGCACTAAGTGGGTATACAAGCTGAAGCGTAAACCTGATGGTACAGTTCACAGGTATAAGGCTAGGCTTGTTGCAAAGGGTTATGCACAGGAAAGAGGCATTGATTTTGATGAGACCTTTGCACCTACATGCCATATGACTACTGTTCGGAGCATCTGTGCACTTGCAGCCCATCATGGTTGGAATGTACATCAGTTGGACATTAAAACAGGATTTCTGAATGGTGACTTGCATGAAGAAGTGTATGTTTTTCAGCCCAGTGGCTTTGTGCAGAAAGGGCATGAAAACCAGGTGTGCAGGATAAAGAAGGCATTATATGGTTTAAAGCAAGCACCACGTGCTTGGTATGAGAAGATACATGCCTATCTGATTGCACATGGTTTTGAGAACAGTCCAACTGAAAGCACCTTATATGTTAAGCATGCTAATGATGTGCTTCTGATGATTGTTGTCTATGTTGATGACATGCTACTCACTGGTCCTATTGAGAAGCATATTGCTGATTTTAAGGCTGATTTGCATGCCTCATTTGAGATGTGTGATTTGGGGCATTTGCATCACTATTTGGGCATGCAATTTATGCATGTTGATGGTGGAATGGCTTTGTGTCAAACAAAATATATTGACACACTATTGCAACGTTTAGGCCTTGAAGATTGTAAGCCTATTGCTACTCCTATACAGACAGGTTTACGATTGAGTCTTCATGATGCTAGAGATGCATTTGATGTTGTTCTCTATCAGCAGGTTGTTGGATGTTTGATTTACTTATGCATTTCTCGGCCAGATATTCAGTTTGTTGTCTCACAGATGAGCAGGTTTATGCATTGCCCAGGAGTCAAACATTGGCAGGCGGTTAAGCGCATCTTTCGCTACTTGAGTGGTACTTGGCTACTTGGGTTGTTTTATCCCAATGGGGGATCACTACCGCCAGATTTGCATGCTTTTTCTGACTCTGATTGGGCTGGTTGCTATGACACTCGTGTGTCCACTAGTGGCTTTTGCTTCATGCTTGGTAGCTCATGTATATCTTGGTTGAGCAAGAAGCAGCCTACTGTGGCCACTTCCAATTGTGAGGCTGAGTATAGGGCAGCTTTCACAGCTACTGTTGAGTGTGTGTGGCTCAGACGCCTTATGGCTGATTTGGGTGTTGGTCAGTCTTCTGCCACCACCATCTTCACTGACAGTCAGAGTGCATTGGAAGTTGCGAGGAACCCTGTGTTCCATGCTCGCACTAAGCACATTGAGGTGCATTATCACAATGTCAGGGAGAGGCTCTCTGCTGGGGAGATCCGCTTGGCATATGTGCCCTCGCAGGAGAACATTGTAGACCTTTTCACGAAGGCTCTGCCTAGGGAGAAGTTTGAAGCTTTCCTCAAAGCTTTGGGCTTACTTCCTTTTGTGGAGTGATTTCCACATAGCTTGGCACTTCCTTATACATGAGTTCCAGCTCCTTGTTCACCGCATCACTCCCAGGGGGGATTTGTTGATATATTTAGGTAGTGATGTGTGTGAACACACTAGGACTGCCGGGGCACTTTTTTCCCTCTTTAGGAGGTTTTTTTCCCCCGGCTTGTATATATGCCTATTGCCCTAATGGGCTACTTATCTTTGCACATTCTTTAGTAATACATTCAGTATTGTGTGTTGTGCTCAAAGCTTCTTCTTCTTCCTTGTGTTGTTCACATGCTTCCACAGACGTCTAACTCCAACATCTCCCACCCCCTCGATGTCATTTCTGCGGCGAGGTTGGGCATATTCATAGATTTTGTAAAGAAGCCGCAGAGTATGACAAAAGAAAAAAAGAAAGACAAATCCGATGACAAATATGGTTTATATTTCCCGAGTTGATTCACAAGTAGCCGCAGTATAGACAAGATCGGGAAAACAGTTGCAACCAGCAATTGAAGTTTTCGAGCCCGGGATTCATGAGCAACAGCGGATTTTTACAAAGGCAAATCAATGGACAACTAAGGAGCCGACAGTGTTCCCTGATCCAGTTCCGGTAACTCAGCCTCCTCTGCCAAATGCAAAGACCGAATGCACATAATTCTGCTCCGACATCATCAGAATCACAACTAGAGTCAGTGATGACCACAGCACAAACAGACTATGTATGGGATGTTATATCTAAGGCTTCAATCTCACTTCCTCTGGGACAGTTGCTCGCTCTAGTTCCTAGTGTACGACAACAATTCCAACAGCAGGTCAGCCCCGGACCTTCATGTACTCCGGCAATTGTGACCATTCAACCGGAGATGGATCCTACAGTGGATCATACGGTACTGCTGATCACCGTTTGGTATAAAAACTAGAGGATCACACAAGTTTTAATTGATGGAGGGTCTGGAGTGAATATTGCAACAGCTTCACTCTGTAAGAAACTGGGTTGGACCCAAATTGAACCAGTGCAATTCTTTTTGTGAATGGCGGACCAATCCAGAGTCCATCCCGGTTGGACTAGTGCGTAATATTCCTATAACCTGCAGGGAACTATATTTAAAATGACTTTTGTACTCTTGGAATTACCCGAAGCTAGCCTTGACTACAACTTACTCTTCGATCGACCATGGCTTAAGCAAGCCAAGGTCGTGCAGGATTGGTCAGCTCAAGAGTTAATTTTTAAGAATAATCACCGGAAATATGTCGTTGCATTGGACGTTATGCAACCTTGTGATCTACACGCATGCCCATATGCAGCAGAGCCAGTCCATGGGCTATCCGATGATGAGGAGGAGGCTTTCCTCAAGACAAATAAGGACCTCATTGCATTAGGTATTGTAGACTTACAGTCGATAGCAGATAATTGGAGTCTAGCAGCTTGTACGGTCGTACCACTGACTGAAGAAGCAGAAGCAGATGCCGATATAACTATGGAGGAATCGACATTACAACAACTATTGCAGCCAGCTGATGATTTGGTAAAGCCTCGGTAGTTCTATGTACCAGAGGATCAGCTAGTAACGTACAATTTGGGTGACACGGCCAACCCGAGACCACTAAAAATTAAGGCAGGATTAGCAGACAAATTCCAAGACGATTTGGTGCAACTCCTACGCAAATTCTCAGATATCTTCGCTTGGGATTACAGAGACATGAAGGGTCTTGACCCACAAATTTATCAACACAGGGTGGTGCTGAAGCCAGATGCACGGCCCTTCAAGCAATCCAGCAATCGGATGAACTCGCATTATGCAGCCCAGGTAAAAGCGGAACTAGATCGCTTGCTGAAGGTTGGATTCATTGTCCCTATCGAACATGCAAAGTGGATCTCTCCAATAGTGATAGTGCCTAAGAAAAATAAATAGTTACGCATTTGTGTCGACTACCAAAATCTTAACGCAGCCACCGTATTGGATCAGTTCCCTCTTCCTTTTCTAGATACGATGCTCGATGAGGTAGCAGGTCACAAAATGTATTCTTTCCTGGATGGCTATAGTGGATACAATCAAGTGAGGATGGCGGAACAGGATATACCAAAGACGACATTCATCAACAACTGGGGCGTCTATGCATGCACCGTAATGTGGTTCGGTTTGCGGAACGCCCTGAGTACATTCCAACGATGTATGCAGGAAGTGTTCTCACCTTACCTAACAACGTTTATGCAAGTCTATTTGGATGATTTTTCATTATTTAGCGATACTTCGGTGCACCTATATCATTTACGGTGCTGTTTTGAAAAGTGTCGGGAGTATCGATTATGTTTGAACCCTACAAAATCGGTCTTTTCGGTCTCCTATGGGAAGTTGCTCGGTCATATCATCTCCAAACAAGGGATACAGGTAGACCCTGATAAGGTAGTAGCAGCGTTGGAGGCACCGGTTCCAAAGACACCCAAAGAAGTTATGCAGTTTCTTGGCCAGATGAGGTGGCATGGCAGACACTTATGGTGGTTGGCTCATCTAGAGACGCCACTCAACTGACTTATGACCAGCACCCCATGTAAGTACGAATGGACTAATGAGTCTCAAAGGGCATTTGATCGTTTGAAGGTCTTACTGACGCAGGCTCCAATCCTGCAACCGCATGATTGGGAACATCCCTTCCATGTCTTTGTGGATGCGTCAGACATAGCGATTGGCAGTGTGCTAATGCAACAAACCGACAAATGGTTTCGACCAGTGTACTATGCGAGCTGCAGACTAGCTTCTGCAGAGAGAAACTACTCCATGATAAAATGAGAGTGTCTTGGTCTGGTATACTCTGTTAAGAAGTTCCGGCATTACTTGTTGGGACGAAGATTCACTTTCCATGTGGATCATGCCGCACTGGTGTATTTGGTTTACCAACAACACTTAGGCGACAGACTAGCTAGATGGGTTTTACTATTATAGGAGTTTGATTATGAAGTTATTTACCGACCAAGTACGGCACATGTCTTGGCGGACTTTTTATCTCGTCTAGATTCCGAAGAGACTCCGGCAGGTGTCGATGACATGACGCCGGCAATTTATGTAACCGAGGCAGCTCCTGAAGAATCTACAGAACTTCCTATTGCCCCTGCATACTATGATACATTAATGACTTTTCTTATTGATGGTTGCCTCCCTCCTAATACTCCTGCTACTCTGCGTCGGAAAATGGCAGTCTACAGTCGACGATTTCGATTGATTGTGGGTCAACTATATTACATAGATCAGACTGGTGTCCTGCTCAAATGTATCCCTCCACATGAATCGGCATCCGTTATTGCCATGGCTCACTCATCACCCACTGGAGGACACTTCGCAGCTGATCTCACCATCGCAAAATCCTGCAAAGTGGGCTATGGTGGCCTACAATGTACAAAGATGTTGTTAAATTTGTGCAGCAGTGTGAGGTCTGTCAACGGTCTGGACAGCCCTTGTAGCGACATTTCTTTCCTCTCCAACTGGTCCTGCCTCTGGAACCTTTTCAGAAGTGGGGTTTAGATTTCATTGGCCCAATTACACCCCCAGCGACCCTCGCAAACAATCGATATATTTTGACGTGTACAAACTATGCCATTAGGTGGGCAGAAGCTTGGGCTCTACGTTCTGCCACAGCTGTTTTGGTGGCCAAATGTTTGATGAAGGATGTTTTCCCTCGATATGGATTACCTCTAGAGATAGTGACGGACCAAGGTACACATTTTGCAAATACCTTAATGCAAGTGCTGACTCAAACTTTCCAGATTGTGCATAAATTCAGCTCACCTTACTATCCATGCGTGAATGGTCTTGCTGAGAGCACTAATAAGACTCTGCTGAATATTCTCTGGAAACTGATCTTTGAGTGTCCGGAACGATGGGACCAGCTCTTACCTGCCATTTTGTGAGCTTACCGGACCACGTATAAAGTGGCTACCAGAACCACTCCGTTTAAACTCGCTTATGGATTGGAAGTTTTTGCGCCAATGTAAGTGGTGGTGCCGAGCCTACGTGTAGCCTTATTCCAAAAATTGCTGCCGGAAGAATCTTTTCCATTCCAGTTAGATGTTCTCAGATCATTGGATGAACAACGCTTGGAAAGCTTCATGATTCTTCAAGAAGTTCAGCTACGCCAAGCTCGTACTCATGATCGCTTTTTAAAAACCCCTGTATTTACGATTGACCAACTCGTTTTATTCTATAATGCTAAAGCCAATAAATCTACCAGAAAATTTAAGCTATGGTGGTTCGGTCCATACCAGATTGCTGAACAAGTGGGACCCGCAACTTTTTGGTTGGCAACTTTAACAGGTGTCCTTCTTCCAAAAGCGATTAATGGCTCCAAGCTCCACCCATATCACCCGTCGTCTACTAACTCATGAGGTGTACTCGGTATTTTTCCTCTTTTTGGCTTGTCACTTGATTTTCTTTTCTACTCCCCGTGTTTCGGTTGACCAACTGACCATAATATGTCCGTTTTCTTATCTAACCATGATTAATAGCCGCCTCTTTGTCACTGCGTATGTTAATACATGCATGTTGCCATTATGTCGGTATATTTTCAATACTGCGTTATGATTAGGATTTTTTGCCGCCTGATTTTTTTAGTGTCCCTACTTAATCTTGTTCTTTTCACTGTTAATCGCTATTGTGTTTGTGTGTTTGTGACCATTGTGTACTCTGTGTCTTCGTTTATCTCTGTGTGCACCATGGAAGCTCTGGCTAATATAGCAACCTTCCGTGTGGGTCTCACTCTAGATGTGAGTGAGTACTTGCATGCTCAGGGATTGTTGGCCTTCACTGAATTGCCTTGGCATTCAGTGGAGTGTCACCCCTTCCATGCGCAGATCATCTCTGCCATTGCCGCCACGCCTGCTCAAGAGCAATGCTAGCCATTAACTTGTTTAAACCCCCTGTGTCGTCGTTACTCTCAACACGGTCGCTGAGGGATTCCGTATCTCTCAGGAAGGGTTAGAGAACGGACCGCTCCTTCCTCTCGCCACCATGAAGGAATTGTTTCCCCCGCAATCATCTAATGAGTTTTCGATTCTTTGTCGACCCAAACCAGAGCGTATCGCTCTGCAATTCCTTGTCGCAGTGTTAAACCTGCAAAAACTAACCTATGGTATTTCTCGACCTTTTTACTCAATGATCGATACTGCATCCCGCGAACCCGTCAATTTCACCTCCTTTTTCTTTAGGCGCATTCACCGTGAATGCGTAGCGGTTACAAAATAGTTATCCAAGCATGACATTCCTCGCACTCGTCTACCCCATCTCCTTACCCTTCTCCTTCCGGTAATACAAGCCACGCAACCCCCACCAAATACTGTTCTGCTCCACGAAGAATCTACACAAATGCTGGAAGCTGACGACGATGAGGACCTGCTTCATTTTTTTCAACGCAAACACACACGCGTTAGTCCATCCGAAAGCCAGGTACAGGGCTCCAATGCGGGCCAAGAAGTTGAAGTCTTCCATGACACCGCCACCTCCTTACAGGTAGAGTCCATCCCGTCTTCTTCTCTCAAGCAGCCGGATCAAGATGCTATCATGGAAGATGTAGCTGAAGTCTCATCGCGGGAGGAATCTCATCAACCGAATGTTGAGGCTGTGAAGGAGATCACGGAAGCTACTGGGGGCACGGACTGTCCATCTCCTTCGTCACCAACCGCGGACGTCCAAGCAGATGCAGTCATGGTCCAATCAGATGCAATCACTGTCCAAGCAGATGCAGTCAAGCAATTGACTGAAAATGACGAGACAGTTACCGAAGCTGCCGAGGAGGAAACCCAAATTGAGACCGGAATGGTTTTGGTACCAACCGCTCTTATCCCTCTTCCTCCGCTCTTATCCCTCTTCCTCCGAGACAGTTACCGAAACTGCCGAGGAGGAAACCCAAATTGAGACCGGAATAGTTTTGGTACCAACCGCTCTTATCCCTCTTCCTGGTGCACCTTACACTGCCCTTTGTGAGGCATCAGCCCCTCTTCTCTCCTCTCCCGATTACTCTCCACCATCCTCCCCTCATCTGCTATCTGCCTCATCATCACAACCTCCTCCTTCTCTTCCCCCCCAGCAGTCATGTTCACAGAATTGGCGTCCATGGGCCAACTTCTTATCCAATTTTCTAAGCAATTGCCCCTCCAGATGAAGATATCCACTCAGAACATTCAACGAGAGTTGCAGAGTAAAGTTGACTTGCTCGAAGCAGATATTGCCTCGCTCCAAGAAGAAGCACTTTGCGGTCAAAGCAGAGAATCATGCATTGCACCTTCAGCTCCAGCAACTCCAAGAATAATTAGCAGAAAGGGACGATCTAATTTGCTCAACGGGATACCGCACTTGCTGAATTAAAGGAGAAGAACATTCTTCTTACTGCTCGCGAAGAAGAAATCTCTCAATTGGAACAAATGGTACAAGATAAATAAGATGCTCGAGTTGCGATTGAAAATCTGCTGGAGGAAACACGCGTGGACCTTGCTATGGTGGAACAGAAAGGACAAGAAATGGAAGACCTGGCTCTGTAGAATACTGAAGATTTAAAGAAAGTGTCCGCGGACCTTTTTTAGAAAAGCCGTGAATTAGAAGCAGAAATTGGCCGGACTCTTCAATTAAAGAAAGAGATGGACGCTATTAGGAAAGAGTGAGATGCTTATTACAAAACTATCCAGTATCAAGCTTAGGAGCTAGAAAGACAAGAAAAGCAGTTGGGATTTCAGGCAGACAGGCTGTCGCGAGTTGACGCAGAGATAGCTGAAATGAAGTTGTGGAGAGATGCTGCCATCACCAATGAGTTCTACCTTCAAGAATCATTTTTGCAGACGTAGACAGATTTATTGATGAGTCAAGGCGTTGCTGCCAGTTCTGTTAGAACTGATGCACAACTTATAGCACCAGATATCTTGAAGGATATGTTAGATTCTTTAAAACAGAAGATTACCCGAACCTTTAAATTAGCTAGAACTCTGTATGTCCAGGGCATCATTGATGAACCTTAATTGTACTTTCCATTTTGGGTTCGAGTCCACCGTGCGTGCCAGTGTTAGCCGCCGGATTGGATTCGGGCAAGAGGAATCACCAGACTGTCTGTCTGGGCGATAGCTCGGAGATGCTGTGTTGCAGATTTTGAAGAACTCTGAGTACTATGTTTGATTGTTACGTTCTAGTAATTAATCGTTAATTACCGTACATTGCGATTAACCTAACAGTTCTTTGCGAATCTATAAGTGCTTGATATGCATGGCAGACGCATTGCACAGTGATAAGTGTTAAATCGGAAAGTAGTTAGTTGTTAATTGAATGATTGAATTGGGAAAGTTAAAAAGGGCCCCTGTACTATCAGACCCCTGTCCATCCCAAGAACCGAGAAACGAGATTAAAAGGGCTTAACCGAAAGCACTTTTAACAATGGTAATACATTCAATATTGTGTGTTGTGCTCCAAGCTTCTCCTTCTTCCTTGTGTTTTTCATGTGCTTCCGCAGACAGCTAACTCCAACAGTAACCCACTACTTGGAATGTTTTATCCAAAGGGGGGATCACTACCACTAGATTTACATGTTTTTTCGGACTTTGATTGGGCTAGTTGCTATGACACTCGTGTGTCCACCTGCGGTTTTTGCTTCATGCTTGGTAGCTCATGCATATCTTGGTTGAGCAAGAAGCAGCCTACTATGGCCACTTCTAGTTGTGAGGTTGAGTATAGGGCAACTTTCACAGCGACTATCGAGTGTGTGTGGATCAGATGTCTTATGGTTGATTTGGGTGTTGGTTAGTCTTCTGCCACCACCATCTTTACACACAGTTAGAGTGCATTGACAATTGCGAGGAACCTTGTGTTCCATGCTCGCACTAAGCACATTGAGGTGCACTATCATTATTTCAAGGAGAGGTTCTCTGCTGGAGAGATAAGCTTGGCATCTGTGCCCACACAGGAGAACCTTGCATACCTTTTCACAAAGGCTCTACCTAGGGAGAAGTTTGCAAAGCTTTGGGCTTACTTCCTTTTGTGAATTGATTCCACATAGCTTGCAATTTCCTTATACATGAGTGTGAGATCCTTGTTCACCACATCATTCCCAGGGGGGGATTTGTTGATATATTTCGATAGTGATGTTTGTGATCGCACTAGGAACATCAGAGCACTTTTTTCACCCTTTCGGAGGTTTTTTCCCCTGGCTTGTATATACGCCTATGACCCTAATGAGTTACTTATCTTTGTACATTCTCTTGGCAATACATTCAATATTGTGTGTTGTGCTCCAAGCTTCTTCTTCTTCCTTGTGTTGTTCACATACTTCCGCAGACCTCAAACTCCAACAATTATCTTGTGGTTAGAAAAGCAAAAATTACAATGAATGATGAGAGTTCCATAAGAAAATGTAATGCTTTGCATAACATCCATAGTTAAAATATCCATAGTTAAAATATCCTCACAAAATATTTGAGGGAATATCATTTACTCATTTTACATAATTTTATAGAAAATCCCATCTTTAATTGTCTAATGCTAGTGCTATTTTTTTTTGGGGGGGTAACATAAATTTACAAATATTGTCAATGCAACTTTGTAAGGCTTGAGCTAATAGCGTTTTCTCTAAAACAAGTTCTTGTATTGTTATAATTCATGTACTATATCCTGTGGCCTTGTAGTATAGTTCTATTTACTATTATGGCCTTGCAATTCGATCTTCTCTGTGGATCTTGAGATTGAATCACATACTTCATGATCACTTTTTCCTCCAATGCTTTCATAATTATAACCCTAAATGATTGTAATAAAGAAGAATTTAATGATCTTGTTGTTACTGTAGAGAGTACGCACACGGAAGCAAAATGAAAAGTAAAGTATTCTCACAAAACAAAGAATGTTTGAGACACAAAATGAGTAGACCATGAAATGGGTAAACTCATGTGGATTAGAAATGAGCTTGCCAAGAGCATGGAGTAGGCTCCTCAAGCTTCTAACCAAATACAAATGGGGGAGAGGCCCTCCTTATATAGATTTGTGAGGTGCTCTCCAAAATACATCTCATGTGGGATAATTCCCTTGAAAGGAGAATGAATACAACAGGTAGAAGCAAATGGCAAGGTACCCAAATACAAAGGAAATACATGGAAATGTAATGGAAATGAAATGGAAATAGAGTGACTCCAAGATACAAAAGGGAGATGCACTCTCATAGTCTCAACACCCCCTCTACAGCTCCATTTTGTAGTGTATGGAGGCTGCTAGGGTATGAGAGGAAGGTCCACCAAGAATGTATCAGCAACAACAGGAGCACGAGGAAGTCGATGTATGGGAATCCATAGCCTCCAAGTGGTATCAACCATGCGGGATCGCCAAGTACTCCATAGTATGTCCACCAGATGGATCAAGCGAATGCTCCAGAGGTACGCCACCAACGAGGTACAAGAACAAAACATGATCTCACTGGATGAGATCTCCTCCATGCATGATAGGTAGGATAACTCCATGTCGTACATAGGAACCTTCAAAGCTTTGACAATATCCACCACACTATGTGTATCGCCAAGAAGTAGGTCCTGCAAGAGTGAAACATAAAGCATGAAGCATAAAATCATAGTCACATGGTAGTATATCTGTATGCTGTAATCCTCCATGGAGTGTACAAAGTCCTGATGTGTGTCAGTAGAACCATGGAAGCCCCCTTTGAACCGAGAAGTTGGCTCAGAATAGGATCCAACTGCCAGGTAGATGCAGGAGTATCCTGTGGTAAGTGAAAAGATGTTGGACTCCATGAATGGAAAAGTACATGCTCAGAATGCTTCTGTAGATGAGGTAAGTGGACTCTCGAAGATAGGAATAGAAAATGTCGAGTCACTGATCCTGGAGTAATGCCCAACTGAAGCTGAGGGAAAATATAAGCCTTCAATGGTACGATAGGTATAGCCATCTGAGGTATAAGCGGAGATGATATCTCTGATTCTTTCTTGCTCCAAAGCTGTATCATGATCAGGAAAGTCATGTACGAAGAGAGCATGCTCCACATGGTGTGACTGTTCAAAACTGGAGTGATCCCCCTTTGAATCGGAATGGGAGGATCTAAAAGGGATGAATACTTAGAGTATTCATCAAAGGTGCAGTCTTTGGTTACTGTAACTGAGTGAATCTTTGGGTCGTAGAGTTTGTATGCCTTTTGTCGCTCACTATACCCGATGAAAATGTACTGCTTAGGCCGATCATCATCATGACCTTGGATGTAGGCATCACTACCAAAGACGTGAAAATAACTTACACTTGGCTTCTTTTGAAAGTAAGCCTCAAATGGTGTTTTGTTCTTCAAAACATCTGAAAAACCTCTATTCTGTATATGTACTGCTGTCTGCACTGCTTCACCCCAATAGTTTAGTGGAAGTTGCTTTTGTCTAAGCATAACTTTAGCCATTTGGATCACACTTCGACTCTTTTGTAATCCAATACCTGGTTGAGTATCTAGCTTGGCTTGATACTTGATTCCATGTTGCTTCAAGTATTTGGAGAAGTTTGGGTTGACAAAGCGACTATCTCCATCAGATCGGATGATCTTCAAAGAACTTGGAAAGTCGTTGTGAACTGTTTGCGTCCACTCCTTAAACTTGGAAAGGGCATCTTCTTTATGTTTGAGTGAATAAACCCATGTGTATCTAAGGAAGTCATCTACAATAAAAAAGAAGTAAATTGACCCACTTAGAGAAGGTGTCTCCATAGGTCCACAAATGTCAATATGGACTAATGCTAAGGGTTTATTTGCAGAAATGGATGCTTCCTTAGGCAAAGGGAAAGCTGTTCGCTTGTCACATGCTTTGCAATTCAATTCCACTTGTGCGATCCTGGGTAGACCTTTGACAAGATGATTGGAAGAGATCTTAGCTAAGCAAGAGGTATGTCCAAATCTGCAATGCCACAGGTTGAGACTTGAATCCTTGGCCATAAAACTTGAAAGCTTGTAGAGACCCTTATCTTCATATCCTTGAGCTATCACTTCATTGGATTCGCGATCAATGACTTGAACGTTATTGTGATCGAACTGAACCTTCATGTTGCACTTTGTGATGGCTTTGACTAAAAGAAGATTATTACAAAGGCTTGGCACATAAAGAACATCTTTTAGTGACTTGATCTCGCCTTCAAAGTTAGTGACTTGATTTTGGATTTCGATGCACTTGTTATCTCCAAAGTAAACTTGTCCTTGATACACTTCAAACTCATGAAAATCATCTTTGTGATGGCACATGTGGGATGAAGCACCACTATCAAAAATCCATTCTTTCTTGGGAGTGGTTGCCACAAGTGCTTTGTGTTCAGTTGTGAGAAATAGGTCTTCACTTGTGCAGTGACAATGATGTTCACTCTTTGAATTAGACTTAGACTTGTCCTGGTTCTTTTTCTTGAAGCAATATTTCTCAATGTGGCCAGGTTTGCCACAAAAATTACAAGTGAACTTCTGCAATGAATTATGCGATCCTTGCTTAGATCCATTGCTAGCATGATGACTTGTGGTTTTGCCTTTAGTGAATGGGTCTTTGGCCTTCATGGCAGACTCTTGGGAGGAAGTTGATTTGGCTCACGCGTCGTGAAGGAGAAATAGTCGACGAACCTCTTCCCATGTTAAGACTTGGCCGCGATTATACAAAGTTGTGACAAATGTCTCGTACGACTTTGGTAACTTGTTAAGAAGCCGAATGGCCATGTCTTCACTAGAAATCTGCCTACCACATAGTGTTAATTTACTCTAGTAGTCCTCAAATTGGGCTATGACCTTGGTAATTGTGTCGTTTGGCCGAATGGTCAAATTATGAAACTCGGCCTCTAATGCATATATTTTCGAAGGGGTTTTGTGTTCATACAAAGTGGCTAACGTATCCCAAGCATCCTGGGACGTCTTACAGGCCGTGATATGTCCTTTCGTCAGTTCGTCATAGGCATGTAACAGTTGACCGAAAGCTCGTTTGTCCTTGACATTCCACACATGCCAATTGTCTAAGTTGGTATGCCTATTGGGTTCGGGGTCTGACCCGTCTACTACCTCATGAAGGAGATTCGTATAGAGATATGCGCACATGACATCTTTCCATAGATTGTAATTTTGTCCATTGAGGCGTTCATCCTTAGGCATAAAAAGAGGGGTGAAAGAGGGTAAGAAGTTAGCCATAGATGATGAGCTACCGTCACTTTTGGTCATTACAAATCTTTGAGGATAAAGTGTTTAGAAACACTATCAAAGACACTTGTCGAAAATACCGCTTCGAAATAATTGCAAAATTTGAAATGAACAACTGGACACCACACTTAAAATTCTTGGGGAGGGGAGGGGCTTAGATTAGCCCTACTCTTGCAAAAACACCAAGATGAGTCGATGTGAGAGGAAAGGGCTTAGATTAGCCCGTTGCACAACCACTTGAGCCTTAGAGTAGGCTTAGGAACTTTGAGAGAGCTTGTGGGTGGGCTTAGATTAGCCTCCAACCCACAAGTGTGCACACACACACTCACTATCTGTTCTTTGTATATGCTTGATGGTATACAGGTGGGCACTTAGTGCCAAATAGGGTCCCAATGCTGGAGGGAAAAATGTTGAGAAAGGACCAAATATTCCTTCACTTAGGGGTCAAAATGTGCCAATTAGTGCCCAATTGAGTTGGAACCATCTTAGGAAATACAAAGGGTCATTGTGACAAAAATACAAAGAGGCTCTTACGGGTAACAAATGGTGCCAAATGATGAGGGTTACACCCTTGAAAAAATACAAGGTGACCCATTGCAGGGTGCCAACTTGATTTTCACAATTGGTTTTAAGAGAGAGGTTTTCCACTAGGAGCAAACTGATATGTTTGTACGAATAAGTATCCTTGGGTGCCAACGTAGTGGCAAAGTTGATGCTGTATGATTTTTTTTAGATAGGTGGTTTTACAACAAAGTGAGTGTGGCTCTTAGAGTTCTGACGAAGCGAAAGTGATTGATTGTGTATGGATAGACTCAAAATGCAATGAACCGTGATGGTGGAACGTTCTGGAAGGTACACTTGGGGACCACAACTCTTTTAATAAATTGATTTTGTAAGCATTGAGAAACTTGAGTAAAGCTGGTGCCCGTTCACTTTCTCTATGGAGCTTTTGCTGGTGCTTGGGTCCACATGTAGCCGAGATTATCCATTATACGTAAACACACAAGTGATATACTAAAATCAAAGTTGATCACCTCAGATCTTTTCGACCCGCCAATTATGCTTCAAGGTTATGATGGCTACGCGTTGATGTCTCTGCCAGTGGACTGCCTCTGACGTCCTGGTATTGGCTGGTAATAAGCACATAATTTTGCCCATTGCTTAGAGAACCAAGACAATGGCTCATTGCACAATTGCACTTGGAGACTGGGTGGCAGATTGAAGTGCACACTGCATAGTGCACATTGCAAAGACTGAGGTGTTCTCTCTTCATGTCTCTCTCTCTCTGTGTCGCTGTCAGTATGAGAGCAAATCGACTCAGATCACCCAGCGTATCCAACTCGAGCACTATTGTCGTGTTGTTTCTGATGCCCTTGTGCTGCACTTCTGACCATAGCGCGCACGTTGTGCTCTTCGTGCTTTGCCCGAGTCTCCAGTAGCAGGTAGAAATTGTCACAACAGAAGTGGCGAGCTGTGGGAAATAGGCTGAGACAAAAAGCTTTCTCTCTTGCTCGCAATTCTCTCGTTCTCTGCTCAGAGAGATGGCGCACAGGGATTGTGTTTTGGATAGGAGAAGTGGTTTATGCGCTACTCGATCTTTTTGCAGGTGACAGAGAGTGGCATCTTTCTCTCTCTCTTTCTCTCTCTGAAATGCGTGCAAGGGCAGGTTGTCGCTTTGCTTGCACTCTTTCTTTACACCAGAGTAATGCGTGCTGAGAGAATATGGCGGAGTAGTGCTCCCACTGTCTCTGTAAGAGGCGCAGAGGAAGAAGTGCAGTACTTGCCCGCAACACTTGCTACTCTGTTAATGCTCCTCTATCCCTCCCGTTCTCAGTTCCCTTGCTGGAAAGCTCAGTCGGGCCTATGCGTTAGTGCTTCTACTCATCCTGTTTTCTCAAACCACAAGCTCCTCTCTCTCATGGATGTCAACAAGAGCACTTTCCCATTCGAAGTGAAGTAACCAACTATCGTGCATTTCCTGTTGTTCAATTGGTGAGGATTGAGCAAGGAGGTGCCTATGCTCATGTGCTGAGTGAAGATGCATCTTCCTTCGCGGAATGTAGTTTCCTTCGATTGAGGCTTGAGTCTACAAGAGTACAACAGCTTGAGTCTACAGATGCTTCAAAATGCTGCCACGCTAAATAAATTTTGTGTCCTCCTCTGTGAGAGGGAATTGAAACAGAGACAACTTTCAAAATATGGTTGATGATGGAGCATCAAACTATGATACCATAGGTTAGCACCCGCATGGCAATATAGGTGCAAATACAAATTGGGAATAGAGGGATAAGCAGATATACGCTTGTTTCTTTATCAAAAATCGGTGTATTGAACCATATCTACAAACTATGATAGAAGATTCACACAACTCTTTGCAACGCATCAAATTAAGAGTATTGCTAACAGTCTGAAAATATTGACTTGAATATTTGAAAAACAAATTGTACCGAACAAAAACGATACTTGAGCTACCAAAACAATGGTTATGACCATTTTAAAATAGAGATGCATCATGAATGCGATCAAATCAGTAACATCTTTAAAGCCAACAAGAGGGTGGGAGGGTGGGAAAGAAGGGGGGTACAAAATAATGAAGACTAAAGAGGGTGGGAGGGTGGGCAAATGGGCAAAGTGAGGCCCGAAAGAGTAAAATAATGGCAAAATGCTTCTCCAAATAGGTGGAGAGAAATACCACCAAACTCAAGCACCACCACCACCATCAAAATCACTGTCAAATGCACCACCAAGACCTTCGCCTAGCGCTTTGATACCATATAGAGAGTACGCACGCGAAAGCAAAATAAAAAGTAAAGTACTCTCACAAAACAAAGAATGTTTGAGACACAAAATGAGTAGACCATGAAATGGGTAAACTCATGTGGATTAGAAATGAGCTTGCCAAGAGCATGGAGTAGGCTCCTCAAGCTTCTAACCAAATACAAATGGGGGAGAGGCCCTCCTTATATAGATTTGTGAGGGGCTCTCCAAAATACATCTCATGTGGGATAATTCCCCTGAAAGGAGAATGAATACAACTGGTAGAAGCAAATGGCAAGGTACCCAAATACAAAAGAAATACACGGAAATGTAATGAAAATAGAGTGACTCCAAGATACAAAAGGAAGATGCACTAGTCTCAATAGTTACTAAATATGTATATTAGTATAATAATGCATGCATCGATCTTTGGTGAAATTTGTAACCTTTGAAGACCATACACTTCTGCTTTAAACAAAGACTCGTATGATATATTTAAGAAGGGGATGGTTGGGAAGGATGTCACTTAAGAGGGGAGGGCATAACAAAATGAGTGTTGATTATGGATTTGTCGATTGAAAGCATGCATCGTGCTTGTATTACGTGTCATGCTTTTTTTTTTGGACCGCCCATAGTGTTCCACGATTCTCACGTATGAACTAACTCGGCCCCCTCTGAGAGAGTCCCTTGTAAATAGAGTTACGAAGTACTGCATTCGTGACTCGTGAGTCGTCTTCACAGTGGAGCGCTGAGGAGAAGAAGTACTCTTGCGGACGGAGGTAGTAATGGGGTTCATTAAGGAATTTTTCGGTCACTTGATTCGGCAGCGCATGGAGGATCCCGACGAACGCGATCGCAAAATTAGGGAACATATCATCAATACCAAGGCTAAGTGCGAGAAGGTTAAAGAAGGATGGGCGAACCCTGTGAAGCCCTACGGATACTGGACTACGGACAAGTATAATTACAAATATATGTTGGACCGGAAGATCAGCAATATGAAAGGCCGAGACGATCCGTATGACAGACTTTCCTGACCTTAAGTGAGTTCCTTGTTCGTTTTTTGATAAGTGCGTTTGTGTCTCTGTGTGTGTGTCTCACACACATAGAGAGAGAGAGAGAGAGAGAGAGAGAGAGAGAGAGAGAGAGAGAGAGAGAGAGAGAGAGAGAGAGAGAGAGAGAGAGAGAGAGAGAGAGAGAGAGAGAGAGAGAGAGGCTTTTCAAGCAAATTTAGAAGTGCAGTCATCAAAGGTTCCTGATAGAGTTGTGTACATTAAATGTGCCCAGAAAATAGACATACAAGTGCTCCTAGAAGGTCGAAAATGAACTGTAGATGATATTTACCCTGGTGTAATCCATATGTAATATTCTTATCGAGTCAAGAGAACTTCCTTTTTGGCGTATTTCAGATGGTAGTAGTTTTGAATGCAGTTGTCTAGGTTTTCCATTATCTACATAGAGACATTCAGGCGGAAATTTTGTTAACTATTTTTGGCTTACATGCATCTTACATAGAGTTACTCTAAACTTTGATAATTTCTTGTATTTTTACTATGACTATGACTATGACTATGACTATGACTATGACTATGACTATGACTATGACTATTACTATTACCATTATGATTATGATTATGATTATGATTATGATTATTATTATTATTATTATTATTATTATTATTATTATTATTATTATTATTATTATTATTATTATTATTATTGGGGCCTTTGCTGGTTCGCACTCTAGTCTTATCCCCTATGATTGGACCTTGACAATGTTTTTCAGTATTAATATTGGTTGTCTCTTATTACCTATAATTTCTTCCTTATCTATGATTAGATCAATGTGCTTGATTCTTGTATAATATGCCTTCTCTAGTGTAGCTAATGGTAAAAGAAAGGGTCCATTTGAAAGTTTACTAGGTTGATCAAATGCTGGAGGTTAGATAGACAACAAACACTCAACTTCTAAGTCTTGTGTACTTTCCTTTTGATGATGTCATAAGGGATTCAGATAGTATCTCGAATATTGATGCTTGAATTGAAGTAGATTTACCATTAACTTTTAGGAAAGTCAAAGTTTCACTTCTATTTTGTACTCTTCACAGGTTCGGTAGTAATTCTTTTTGAAGAAATGATCATCTACTCTTAGATTTCTACTGTGTCTCTAGTTCAAGTGTATGAATGCATCTCTATATTGTAACACTCTAGTTGTATTTGAGAACCCTTTCCATTTAACTTCATTTTGAGATGAATTCATGTGTATGAATGCATGTCTATATTGTAACACTAGTTGTATTTGAGAACCCTTTCCATTTAACTTCATTTTGTATTCATTCTCCTTTCATGAGATTTATCCCACCGGATTTTTTTAGAGGAGTCCCTCTTCAATTTTATAAAAGGAAGCCCTCTCTTCATTTTATACATTGTTAGAAGTTAGATCTCACTTAATGCGCTTTGCAAGCTCACTCTAATCGATATATAAGTTATTCTATTTCATTGTCTACTCGTTCTTTTGAGTGTCCCTGGTGCCACTCTTTTCTTGTGAGTATACTTTTGTTTTTTCTTCTGTGTGTACTCTATACATGACATCAAACTCTAAGTATTGGTGGCTTATGTTGGAGGTGATGGTGCTTGTGACAATGTTCTTTGATAGTGGTGCTTCTTCATCAACTAAGAAGTGCTTTTGGTGATCATTGTAGTGCACGTGAAGCCTTTTATAATGTTATTTTTCTCAATCTTTTCAGCTTCTTAATCTTTTTTCACCTCTCCTTTTCCACCTTCCCATCATCTTATTTGAAGCCCTTCATACTTGTCCCTGTTCACGCACTGCAAAAAGCGGTACCTCTAGGGGGTCCTATAGTTCTGTATCCACCGAAAAATTACATTCTCTGCCTTTGTCGTTTTTTTTTGGGGTTCGGCTCAAAGAGGCAAAAGCGGCCGAATAGGTTTTCGCCTCACTCTTGGCTTCCATGCATGAGTATTTCCGCTCCCTTGCTCAACACACACTCCCTTGAGGCTAACTCCATTGCTCCACACACTTCCGTGCTCCACTTCCCCTTGTGGTCCACACACCTTGTTCCACAAGTCCCTTAGTTCACATATCCTTTCCCTTTCTCCTTGCTTCTTGCTGCGTCCTCCATTATGCCTCTTGGTATCTCACATCTTTGGGCCCTTCACACATCAAGCCATGAATTGGTAAATCCTACCATTTCTTGCTCGAGAACACGGAGGTGGGTGTGCAAGTATTGTGCAAAAGCATTTTGCACAACAATTACACGTCTCGTTCGACATGTGGAAACAATAAGAGGATCCCCGTGATATAGCCAAGGCAGTGCAACGTGAGCACAATCTCAACCAGAGGATGTAGGTGTGAGTCTGTAGAAGCTTGTGCTGGTATGTGAGAAGATTTAGAGGCTAGACCTAGTGTTGGACCTAATGCTAGTTCATTTAGGAGTAGTACATGTTCCCAACAAGAAGAGGGTGAAAGCTATGCCTATCTTGAATCATTTGAGCTTCCAAGCTAGAGACCTAGACAAGGTTGCATACTTGAATGCAACCTCTCTTTCAATGTTATTCTCACCGATGCTTGGAAGAGGATGGTGAGGGCAATAGTCCACATTTGACCTACCAATGATGATTGGCATGGGATTCCATATAATCACCTACGCACATCCATGCTCATTGAAAAGCAAGAGAGGATAGACCTACAATTAGGACCCATTAATAGCGGGTGGTAAACCTATGGTTGCTCCATTCTATCCAATGGATGTAGTGATTTTAGACAACACTACATTATCAATAATAATATAATGGTTTCCTCTTGGCTCTTGCTTAGGCACTTATTTTTTGAAGGCAGCGGATTCTCGAGCATTGTTCGGACCCCTTGCAACACACATTGTCTTAACCTTTTGTTTGAGGACATAGCCAAACTACCATGGTTGACTTCCGTGCTTTCAGATGCCTAACGCATTATCTCGTTTGTGAGAAAGAATCACCAAGATTCGAGTATTTTTCATAGTTATAGTGACAAGGAATTAGTTCACACAACAGAAACACAATTTGGATATATATATATATATATATATATATATATATATATATATATATACATATATATATATATATATACATATACATATATACATATACATATATATATATATACATATACATATACATATACATATACATATATACATATACATATACATATATATATACATATACATATACATATATATATACATATACATATACATATATACATATACATATATATATATATATATATACACATATATATATATACACATATATATATACACATATATATATATATATATATATATATATATATATATATATATATATATATATATATATATATATATATATATATATATATGCAGCACCGGTACGCGAACCGGATCAAATTGTGCGTTTTTTAGGTTCGTTTCATTATGTGCGAACTAGAAAAAGCGGTGCTGAGCTGTGGAATTTTTTTAGGGCCCAAAAAATGAAGCCTAGAACATATCATTGTTCGCATTTTTTAGCGAAGTTCTTCCGATGCCCGACTGTTGCCAAGAGATGCTCTGAGGCTTCAAGCTACCCTCCTGTGCACATGCATGATGCCACACCCAAGCTCTAGCCCTCTTGCTCCCTTGACACTTTTCCCCTCTTGCTCCCTTGGCACTTGTAAGGTCTTAGTTGCTACACATCCCATTGTGGTCCACTCATCTTCTTGCTTCAACTTTCCAGTGTCCATACGTCCACACACCTTGAGGCGTGTGCTCCTTGCTTCTTCCTTTATCTAAAATTATGCCTCGAAGTATTTCCCACCTTTGGGCCCTTCACACTTCAAGCCATGAATTGGTTAATCCTATCGTTTTTGGCTCGGGCACACGGAGGTGGGTGTGCAAGTATTGTGCAAAAACATTTAGCACAACAACTACACGTCTCATTCGACATGTGTCAGCACTAGGAGGATCTTGCATTTTAGCTTGTCCAAAAGTCCCCAATGACGTAGCCGAGGTTGTGCGACATGAGCACAATCTTAACAAAGAGGTGGTGGCTTCTCGTAGGAGTGAGTCTGTTGCAGCTTATATTGATATATTAGAAGACTTGGAAGGTGGACTTAGTGTTGGACCTAGTGCTAGCTCATTTAGAAGCTGCACATCTATCCAACGATAAGAGAGTGAAAGCTCTCTCCCTCTTGAGTCATCTGAGCCGCAAAGCCAGAGACCTAGACAAGGGGGCCTCCATTTTGCTTATCTAAGTACTGGCTTACAGAGGCAATGGCAAAAAGTTGCGGAAATTGAAATTGAGCGTTGCATACTTGAATGCAACCTCTCTTTCAATGTTGTTCGCACTGAAGCTTGGAAGAGGATGGTGAGGGCAATAGCCCAAGTGGGAGCTACCAATGATGATTGGCATGGGATTCCATATGATCGCCTACGCACATCCATGCTCATTGAAGAGCAAGAGAGGATCGACCTACAATTAGGACCCATTAAAAGAGGGTGGTAGACCTATGGCTGCTCCATTCTATCCAATGGATGGAGCAATTTTAGACTACGCCACATTATCAATGTAATGGTTTCCTCTTGCTTAGGCACTTATTTTCTGAAGGCATTGGATTGTAGTGCTGCGGGTATCCGTATCGCATGGGAATGCATTTATGAGCATATAAAATCCGCTATAGAAGAAGTGGGAGTCTCCAATGTGGTACAAATAGTGACAGACAATGCCTCTAATTGTAAGAGGATGGGGGTGATGATAGAAGTTGAGTTCCCAAGCATTGTCTGGACCCCTTGCAGCGCACATTATCTTGACCTTTTGTTTGAGGACATAGGCAAACTATCATGGTTGGCTCCTGTGCTTTCAGATGCCAAACACATTATCTCGTTTATAAGAAAGAATCACCAGGCTTTGAGTATCTTTCGCAGTTATAGTGACAAGGAGTTAGTACGCACATCAGAAACACGATTTGGATATATATATATATATATATATATATATATATATATATATATATATATATATATATATATATATATATATATATATATATATATATATATATATATATATATATATATATATATATCATGTCTTCTCCCGCTTACACATGTGCATTGATTCCTTGAGGATGAGCGTAATAGATAGGAAATGGATAAGTATGGCAAGAGGAAACACAGAGATTGCATATCATGTCCAAAGAAAGATTTTGGACATGGATTTTTGGGCAGAGATAGACAACATTTTACCTATCTTGAGACAGATTCATGTAGTATTACGCTACGTTGACATGGAGGGTTCAACCCTCGGACTTGTGTACCACATGTACACAAGAATGACAAAGGCGATTCGAGCATCTATGACATTGCACCATCCAGGTATATTATAATTTGAATTCTCAAATTTGAAGTTCATGTTTAAATCTTTTTTTATTTATAATGTAGACTTGAGGAGATACTTCAGCTTGTGGAGTCTCGATGGGAAGTTCATGTCACGACCTATTCATGGGTTCGCGGCATTACTCCATCCATGCTTCAAAAGCACAAGATTATGGAGTCAGGGATCACTGCGACATATGAAAGATTTGTATATGGAGCGTATCATGGCTGAGAATGAGTAGATCACTTTTGATAGCGAATTCTCAGCATATATGGGAAACATTGGCGTAGCATATGCACGTCCCACATCTCTGCGGAGTGATGTTACATCTCAACCGCTTGAGTGGTTGAATCATTGTGGCTATGGACACCCCACGATTGCTCCATATGCATTATAAGTGTTATTCGAGGTATTTTCTATGTTTTGAGCTTTTTGTGCAATGTGTTTACAACTTTATTATTTTGATAATTGATTTGATTTACATTATAAGCCTTGATATTAATCTTAGGATTGTTCGGCGAGCCCATGTAAGCGTAATTGGAGTGCATTCTCATTAGTGCACACCAAATTACGCAATTGTCTCAGTGTGGCACAACTTCAGCGGGTGGTATATTGCAAAGCCAATCTTCGGCTTTTGCGATCATTGCGAGATCTCAAGGGTCCAAGACAGGTATTGTGTGGAGTTTGGACATTAAAGCTGATGACTTATAATTACTAAAGCTTGAAAGCTGAATTAAAAAATTATTATTTTCATCAATAATTTTTACATTTGAGCAGAGCTTTACGTCCATGGAAGATATGGGAGGATCTGCACAGGACGAGGACGAGGAGATCTATTGCATGCTCCATACAGAGCTCGAAGTGATCGATCGGAGGGTTACTAGAGCACGCTCACGTGCTTTACCGCAGAGGCGAACAGATCGCCCTTCTACCATTGCAACTCCAGTGAGAGGTAGGAGGCGCAAAAATGCGCCCGCGACGAAGAGGTGCTCATGCACCATCGAGCGATCATGAGGAGTGTGCTACGGAGACGGATCTTATTAGGGAATGGGAGTTTGATGATGATGGGAATGTCATTACACCGGGAGGCATTTTACTCTCCTCTCCAGATTCTTCTTCATCTTGCCATTCAATCGGCATGGATGAAGAATAGTGATTATGATTCACATGATAGGCATACACTTATAGTAGCACACTGGCACTAGGTAGTAGGCAGAGCCTACATATATTGGACTCTCGAGTATTTTTTTTGTATGGTCATGTCTCTTCTGTATCCAGATTCCATCATTTCAGGTTGACTGTTGGAAGGTGGCAAGGCCTTTGTCCATTTTGTTTTGCCACATTCTGTATGACATTATTATATATCAGTATATTCGATGTGTCGTGTGCATTATGCCTATGTGGAGACTCAAATTGTTATTCTTGAATCTTGTATGGTCTTTTCATATGAAATTAATAATGGTATGTTGAACTTGATTCTTGAAGTTTAAACTTTAGTCTTTCAAATTCAAAGTTAGAATTTACAAATGCTTAATGAATCAATGATGAATCATGAATGTTTATGTAAAAAATTATATGTGTGCAGTGTGCACTATGTACATTGTAAATTTGTATGAACACACACACATATATATATATATATATATATATATATATATATATATATATATATATATATATATATATATATATATATATATATATATATATATATATATATATATATATATATATATGTGTAGTGTACAACGCACCTTACCTCCTCGCACCATTCGGTTCACGCACCTTACGTGCACCGAATTGAACGCACCTAACACACGTGACTGCTATGATAAATATACACACACATATATATATATATATATATATATATATATATATATATATATATATATATATATATATATATATATATATATATATATATATATGCATACATACATACATATATACATATGTGTGTGTGTGTATATGTATATATATATATATATATATATATATATATATATATATATATATATATATATATATATATATATATATATATATATATATATATATATATATATATCATGTCTTCTCCTTCTTACACATGTGCATTGATGCCTTGAGGATGATCATAATAGATAGGAAATGGATAAGTATGGCAAGTGGAAACATAAAGCTTGCACATCATGTGCAAAGAAAAGTCTTGGACATGGATTTTTGGGCAGAGGTGGGCAACATCTTGCCTATATTGAGACATATCCATATAGCGTTACACTATCTTGACATGGAGGGTTCAACCCTCGAACTCGTGTACCACATGTAATAGTTTTTTTTTCCATGCATGGGATTGGGCATGCCCACCTATCGAAAGTCTTCCTTTTTCATACCTTTCCATACTTTTTTCGTGCTCGAATGTTGGGAGTATTATTGAATTGATGAAAAACTCACTTATAGGTGTGAGTTTTCTCATGTGAATTGACCTTGAGTCTTCATTTAATGTGTATTATAAGTTGAAAATCTGTTTTTTTACATGCTGTTGCATATTGTGTTACCCCTATAACACCTACCTCTAAATTTCTCCCACCTCTAATTGTTGGCCAGGTATGTTCAAGTATGGTATTCTCAACCATACTTTTTTCGTACTTCCGTACCCGTATGCGTTTGTCGTATGGTTGAAGTATGAAAAAAACTATGTCACATGTACACAAGAATGACCGAGGCGATTTGAGCATCTATGACATTATCACCATCCAGGTATATTATGTGGTTAATTTATTTATTCCTCATTTGAGTTTTGAAATTTGAAGTTCATGTTTCAACCTTATTTTTAATTTACAATGTAGACTTGAGGAGATACTTGAGCTTGTGGAGTCTCAATGGGAGTTCATGTCACGACCTATTCATGGGCTAGGATCATTGCGACATATGAAAGATATATATATGGAGAGTGTCATGGCTGAGAATGAGGAGAGCTTTTGATAGCGAATTCTCGGCATACATGGGAAACATCGGCATAGCATATGCACGTTCCACATCTCTGCGGACTGATGTTAGATCTTAACCGCTTGAGTGGTGGAATCATTATGACTATGGACACCCCATGATTGCTCCATATGCATTAGGAGTCTTATCCCAAGTATTTTCTATGTTTTGAACTTTTTATGTTTATTGTTATGATTTGATTTACATTATATAAATTGATAATAATTTTAGAATTGTTTGACAAGTCCATGCGAGTGTAATTGGAATGCAGAATTGTTTGACGAGTCCATGTGAGTGTAATTGGAGTGCATTTTCATAGGTGCACACCAAATTACGGAATTGTCTCAGTGTGGCATATCTACAGCGTGTGGTATATTCCAAAGCCAATCTTCGGCTTTTGCGTTCATTGCGAACTCTTAAGGGTCCAAGACAAGTATTACATACATTGCACAAATGAATATTTTATGGATCTTATGACTTATAGTAGTTGGAACTTAAAACTAAAAGTTATCATTTTGATAAGTTTTATTGGTTTCTCCTACTACATTTGAGCAGAGTTCTACGTCGACGAAGGATGTGGGAGGATATGCAGAGGATGAGGAGGAGATTTATCGCATGCTCCATATAGAGCTCAAGGTGATCGATATGAGGGTTACTAGAGCACGCTTCACGTGCTTTACGGCAGAGGTGGAGCTATCGACCTTTTACTGGTGTAGCTCTAGTGAGAGATAGGAGGTGCAAAATGTGCTCTCGACGGAGAGGTGCTCCATCATCGAGCAATCATAAATTCTACTCTCTTTTCCAGATTCTTCGTCACTTGACCATTCAGTTGGCATGGATGAAGAAGAGCGATTATGATCCATGATTCATACCATAATAGATGTCAGATGATAGGCATACATTTATAGTGACACATTGGTACCAAGCAAAACCTACAGGCACTAACTATTGAGTAATTTTTGTATTATCATGTTTCTTTTTGTATGTAGATTCTATCATTTAAGGTTGGAGGGTGGAAGGACCTATGCCCATTTTGTTTTGTCACATTTTGTATGACATTATCATATATCAATATATGCAATGTGCCTTCAAATTGTTATTCTTGTGTATAGTCTTTTCATATGTTCAAAGTCACGATTTACAAATGATGAATCATGAATGTATGTGTGTTATGTAAGATGTCAAATGTAAATTGTAATATGTATGACCATTGACCATTGACCATTGACATATATATGCATGTATGACTTATGTATGAACAATGAATTATATATATATATATGTATGTATATATATATATATATACAATATATATATATATATATATATATATATATATATATATATATATATATATATATATATATATATATATATTTGTGTGTGTGTGTGTGTGTGACACACCCTTCCCACCTTACCTCCCTGTATCATTTGGTTCATGCACATTACGCTCACCGAACGAAACACATCTAACGCATCTGACTGCCATGGAGCCCTTTGTGGATCTTGGCATAGTTCTTTCCTTTTTTGGATGGTCTTTTGGTGGTGAATCTCGTTTTTTTTTTCAGTATTCATAAACACTTGTTGGAAAACAATGTCCTATAGAGGTGTATAACCCTAATTTTAAAATGGTTGAAAACTTTTATCGCATTTTTGGATAGTAGTCTTTTGACCATATTTGATATGAAAACCACTCAAAATCTAAATTTTAATTTTCAAAAATGTGCTTTTGAAAATATGAATACACCGTCTTGTAGAGAATATTGACCATGCCAAGGAAAGCATGTTCATGTCATTAAATTAGGTCATATTAGTCTCCAAAACATCCATCATAATTTTTATGTTTTGAAAAGCTAAAAATATCGAAAAAAGCATCTATGCAAAAAACATCTACGGTGTAAGGGGTTTTATTCTGAATGAGGAAACTAGGAGGAAAGCTAGTGGAGAGGGCACTGGTTCAACCAAAGTGGCTAGAGGTAGAAAAGAAAAGAAAAGCGAAAATGCACGAACACGTTCTAATAAAAAAAAATGAAATGAAATATATATTAGAGAGAGAGAAAGAAAGAAAGAAAGAAAGTCATATTAACGTCTTCTGGAGGCCAAACTTGGCCTATGAGACAAAAACCATGTACAAGTGTAGTAACCCTGTGTAGAGGATGAAATGAAATAAAAGGTATATTGTGACACAAAGATATATATAAAGCTGGAAAAGGATGGGGAGATGTGGCTCTGACTCCGAAGATAGTGGCCACCTAATACATGGGGGACATGTGAGTAAAAGTGTGAGTAAAACACCCTAGCTACCGGTGAATGGGTGGAGGTGGGTGTAGTATGTGGTACATCGGGGGTGGTCTGAGTGCCTCCTGAAGGAAGACAACCCATGGAGTGGTGGTGCGCCTATGCTCCATCATGTGGTCGTAGGCTGTCCTGATGCATGAGATATCCTCCTGATATAGTCGTGGTCGATGATATGTGCCCCTGCGTGGTCGGCGCCGTGCTCTCTGTGCTTCTGCCCGGTGGAGCGTGAGCCCTATAGATGGACCTCTCTGATGTAGCTCAGCTCGCTGAAAAAACTCGGTAATGGTCTGCTGCGTACTCACCCGTGGCTGATGTGTGGGCTGGAGTGACTGATCTCGCCTCTCGTATGCTCCTGCGAGGAAGCGTCCCAAGCGTCGCTGGTCTCCCATACTCATGCATAACTGGAGTGTCTCCTCTATCTGGAAATGTGCTCGTAGGTCTACATATGCTGGGCATCTGATAACAAAATGCTCCTCACTCTCTACCTCTGTCTTGCATACTGGGCACCGCCTCTCCTCACGGTGGACTCCCCTGGATCGACCCCTCTCAATATCGAGCTGATGTGATGAAACCCGGAGCTGCCCAATGACGACTCGAAGCTGGTGGGGTAGATATGTCTGCATGTATCTCGGAATCTCGATGAAGCCCTCGTCCGATATATGTAGAAAATGCTCACGGTAATAGAGCATTTTCGGTGGCAATGTATCCCTAGGGCTCAGCCATGTCCTCTGTATTTATGTATGCCATATCTCCTGACGAATGATCCTATTCCTCTCCTAATGAGAGAGCGAGTAGGTGGGTGCATGTGAGTCGTACTGTAGTGGTGGTAGCCTGTCTATGTCAAAGCCGTGGTGGCCAGCCAGTCTCGTGTCTGCGCATACCATGAGGAGGTGTCGCCTGCTAATGCCATGTCCCGTGATGCCTGTAAAGCCCGATAAGCAATGCGCTCTGTATCCATGCTCTGGAGTCTGTGTAATAGGCATACTGTCTGGAATAGTGCCTCAACTAGCATCGGTGGTGCAGCAAGCTCTGCTCTAATGATATCATGTGGTACTGAAGGCTTGCTCCGGATAAGTCTGGAAATCATGAGGATCTGTGGCCTCTCTAATGC
>CM035423.1:35017525-35165025 GCA_020310875.1 Ceratopteris richardii | reverse complement strand
GTACCTCTATATGCTTTGTCATTGCATGATGCACTGGATTCTTTGCTATAGCTATCACACTCTGGCTATCTGAAAATATCTGAATGGGTTCGTGTACTCTCACATCCAGATAACTGAAAATTTTCTGCAACCATACTGACTCTAGGGTAGCTGTAAATGCTGCACGATATTCAGCTTCACACGATGAAGTGGCAATAGTGGGTTGTCTCTTCAAAAGCCATGAGATAAGACAATCTCCAAGATAAAAACAAAATCCACTAGTACTTCTTCTTGTGTCTCTATCACCTACCCAATCAGAGTCTGAAAATCCTTTTAGTAACAAATGTGTAGATTTCGAAAATACCATAGCATAATTTGAAGTTCCCTTCAAATATCAAAAGATCCACTTTACTGCTTTCCAATGTAACACTATCGGATTCTGCATGAACCTTGATGCTTGAGAAACTGCAAACTGTATATTAGGACGTGTATTACAAAGATATATCAAGCAACCAACTGCTTGACTAGATAAAGTAGCATCAAATGACTCTGTAACTGCTACCATCTGTAAAGACATGTTCTGATCCATAGGTGTTTGCATAGGTTTAGAATTACTTATCTGAAACCTTTCCAAAAGTTTCTCAATGTACTTTTGCTGTGTATAGATACACTCATCTTGAAACAGAAACTGAATCCCAAGATAATAATGCAAAATGCCTAAATCATTCACATCAAAGATTTGCTTCAATTGTTCTTTGAACATTTGCAAATCTGCATCTCTGGGACCTGTGACTTTAATATTATCCACATAAATGATGGCTATAATCATCAAACCTGTTTCAGCTTTGACATAAAGAATTGGAGCTTCATCTAAGTTATGGAAATTAATGGATAAAAGATATGTGTGTATCTTTTCATACCATGCTCTAGGTGCCTGCATCAATCCATATAAAGATTTTATAAGCTTATACACTAAGTGTTCTTTACCTGTCTCTTCAAAACCTTCTGGCTGCTGAATATACACATCCTTGTGTAAATCACCATTTAGAAAAGCAGTCTTAATGTCAAGTTGATATATATGCCGACCAAAATGTGATGTTAGAGCAAGTATTGACCTAATAACAGTCATCCTAGACGTAGGAGCAAATGTCTCATCATAATCAATACCTTTTTGTTGTGCATATCCTTTGACAACTAATCTTGTTTTGTACTTGTCAATAGTACAATCTGGTTTCCTTTTGATTTTGAAGATCCATTTTACACCTATTCTTTCCCTTTGGTAACTCACATAGCTGCCAAGTTTGATTCTTATGAATAGAATCAATCTCTTCTTGCATAGCTTTTCTCCAAATAGGAATGTTAAGTGCATCTTTAACACATGCAGGTTCATCTTCAATAGTCGTAAGTGCCAAAATATCATGAATCTCAAAGTCTTCAGCAAAACTTACATGATCTCTTTGTTGTTGCTGTCTAGTCTGATTTCTTGTTCTTATATGATCTTGTTGTTGTTGTCTAGTCTGACTCCTTGTTCTTCCAATAAAAGTCTTTATACCACTATCTTTCCAAGTTTGATATAACCACGTAGGTGTATCCTTAAATGGTGGTGAGACTCTTTCTGAATTTTCAACTTCCACAGGTTCTGGAACTTGTCCTACCGAGGTACTAGGACTTTCTGGAACTTTAACTTCTTCCATTTCTGGAACCAAAGTCTCATGTGGAACTGACTCTGTAGTAGGTTGTGAAATTCCTCTTTCTTCAATTTTTTGTTGAATCCTAGGAATTTAACTCCCTCCTGATATGGCTGAACATGTACATCTAGAATCTTTCTAAAAAATCCATAGTCATTTTCACTAATGAACTCTTGAATTTCTACTTCTTTATCATAAACCTTATTTTCAGCAATATAAGCATTACGTGAAAGAATAACTTCACCTGTCTCTGGCACATAAAACCTGTATCCTTTACTCTCAATAGGATATCCAATGAAAACAGCTTTCTTTGCCTTTACATCTAGTTTGTCTCGGTCCTTTTTCTCAATATGTACATAAGAAAGTGATCCAAACACTCTGAAGTAACTCACATTAGGTTTTCTACCATAATAAGCTTCATAAGGTGGGATTACCTTTAAAGCTTTTGTAGATGACCTGTTCAAAATGTGATTAGCTGTATGTACTGCATCAAACCAGAATTTCGGTGAAAGCTTCTTGAATGTCATCATGCTCCGCATCATCTTAACAAGTACTCTATTCTTTCTTTCTGCAACACCATTCTGCTGAGGAGTATAAGCAATAGTAAGGTGTCGAGTAATACCTTTCTCATCAAGAAATGTCTGGAACTCATTTGACAAGTATTCTCCACCTCTATCACTTCTGAGAATCTGGATAGTTTCCTGATTTTCATTTTCAACCATAGCTACAAATTTCTTGAACATAGGAAATCATCTGGTAGCTTGAATGAGGGTAAACTCTCATCCATACCTCTATCTTTGATACTTTTGAGAGCTCCAAAACAAATATGTCCAAATCTTTCATGTCATAGCTTCATATCTTCCACCGGTGACGAAGATTCGACTGCATATGCCTGACTGAATTTTGACAAAACAAAGATCCCTCCTCTATGCTCACCTTGTAAAATACAATTCCCTTCTTTGTGTGATAAGATCTTACAAAGACCTCTCTCAAGTATAACTTTAAAACCATTATTTAAAAATGCAGATATAGATAGTAGATTCTTCTTCATTTCAGGTACGTATAAAACATCTGAAATCTGAAAATTACCACCTTCTCTTGACTTTAGGGTTACTGTACCTATTCCCACAATATCCAAATCATTGCCATCTGCAATAGTAACTCTTCTACCTGAAGAATAAGAAAGAGAAGAAAACATATCTCTGCAACCTGTCATATGCTTAGCAGCACCTGAGTCAAATATCCAAGGACTTGCTGAAAGAACTTGTAAAGCTTCCTGATCAAAAGCTACTTCCTTAGTGGTGATACAGGCATAAGAATCACCTTGAGATTTCCCTTTTTTATCATCTTCTGCAACATTACTTGATGCCTTTTTCTTTTCTGCTGCAATCCTTTTATAACATGTTGCCTTTAAATGTCCAAGTTTCTTGCAGTAACAATATATTACTTCCTTCTTCTTAGAAGACTTCTCTTTAAATGTAGTAGATACAGAATCTGAAGTAGAAGGTGAAAGGGACTTACTTTCCTTTATGGATTGTTTTTCCTTCTTCTCCTTCTTCTTCGTTTTCCCTTTTGATGAAGATAAAAGTGCTTCTTCATTCTCTTCCATCTCCTTCAACTGATCTTCATTTTGAAGTAACAAGAACTCTAATTCTTTAAATGTAACCTCTCTATCTCTTGTGGTAAGGGTAAGAGTGGTTATGAAAGACCGATATGAAATAGGAAGTGAATTAATCAGTGTATTTACCATTTCTTGATCAGATATCTCAACTCCTACATTTAGAAGTTGATCTCTCAAGTCAACGAGTCTCGTAATGTGGGGTTTGAATTGACTCATCGGCTTCATCCTTGTATTTGCTAGTTGTCTCCTCAAGTGAGCTTTCCTAGCAAGATTTCTGCTCTGAAAAAGATTCTCAAGCTTCAACCAAGGTTGTCTAGAACTTTTGCAAGGTCTGAGCTGTGGTAGAATATGCTTTTTGACACTCATTGCTATGAATGAAAGTGCTAAAGCATCTCTAGCATCCCATCTTGCCTGATCTTCAGTAGGAGGAACTGTAGGTAAAGACCAACGTGTGACTCTGGATGTCGAAGTAGTTACCTCTTCTTCAGTTGGTTCTGTAATAGTAACTCCGGTACCTCTTGAAGCTACTGTGGCTCCTTCTTCGCCTTCTCGTCTGGGTCTTGTTAAGGATCCATTGACGATACTCCATAAATCCTTTGTCACTAAAATATTCATCATCATGAAACTCCACATGGGATAATTAGAAGATCCATCCAACTTGTCTTCAATCTCAATTCTAATCTCACTCATCTTAACTAAGTGTGTATGTCAATTATGCTTTGATACCAAGTGTTCGAATTTGGGGCCTCGGGATCGTTCCAAACTAAAACCTTTTGAGCATACACACTTAATTAATTAAGATGATAAGTGAGATAGAGAAGGATAGAGATCTTGAGACAAGGATAGAGAACGTAAGCTGGATGCTTACTCACTAAAAAATAGATGTCCAAATTACAACATGGGAGAACTACTCAATCATATGAAGTGGTGCACTCACTAATGGAAGAATTGACTAGAGACAGTCATGAGAAGATTTGCAGGTTACTGAAGATTGTACCATTGTGACATTGAAGGAGGGATTGTTGGAAGTCAATGTCACATGTCCAACATGTATTACTTAGTCTTCTTTGGAAGAAGACAACGGGCGCGTTTTGTATAAAGTTTTTTTTTAATACTCTTATCAACTACCAAACGTGGGTGGCAGTGTGGCTATAACAAAAGACTTCCAAAATATCCACTTGGGTTCAAAACCCACGGGCGGCAACAACGAACGCGATTGATTCTTTTAAGAAAAAGCATTCGTATTGTTTTTCGTTATGGCGGCGTTGATCTGAGTTGAGTTTAGCGATAACGATGGCTTTTGTTTTAATGCTTTTGGAGGGATCAACTACTATATAATAAGAGGCTTGGCTCATTATGTAATCACTCACTCCAAGATCTCAAAGTTTGAAGGTCTTCTTGAAGAGTGAGTGTTCACACACTCTTGAGAAGGTGGAGTTTTGATGAAGGAGAGACTACTCTCTTGGAGCAAGAAGTCTTCTACAAGCTGGTGGTAACTATCTTTTGTGAGTTAACCTTATATTTTGTTTTTAGGGTTTCTCTACCCTAATCTCAAAATTAGGGTTGGTTGATTTACAATTTTGTTACACTATTTTGTGAGAATAAGGTTAGCTTCGTTGCTCATTCACTTCACACACTTAGATTATTTCAACATAATCTAAATTTTGTATCATCACCTTCTTGTATATTCTTCCATTAGTGAGTGCACCACTTTATATGGTTGAGTAGTACTCCCATGTTGTAAATTGGACAATCTATTTTTTAATGAGTAAGCATCCAGCTTACGTTCTCTATCCTTGTCTCAAGATCTCTATCCTTCTCTATCTCACGCATCATCTTAATTAATTAAGTGTGTATGCTCAAAAGGTTTTAGTTTGGAACGATCCTGGGGCCCCAAATTCAAACATAGGCTTGACCATACCAAAGTGGAGATAGTTAACCATACAGTCCTGGGAAATATAGAACAAAGTCCCATAACAAATGACTCTAAACCCATCTAGGACTAAATGATAGATTGCCCTCGTACCCACTCTAGGTCGTGCTAACCTTGAGGATAATCACAAGTAATAGTTTATTCTAAACTAACTTGTGAACTATGCAAATCCATCATCTAGCTTATATATAATAATTTCTTGGTAGTAAAATGTAATCTCTACATTTCCCCAAGGAAGAAGTCTATGGTTTGTCATCCTTTACCATTGAACTAAGTTCTATTGGAAGAGCATCTATTGGCACTAGTGCAAACTCTAAAATATTCTCTTCCCTATAGTTTGCAATATGAATGCAAAAAGCATTCCCTTTGAGATTCAAATAATCTCTCAATACCCATCCTCCTAACGGATGTTTACACATCATGCTCATGATGTAACATAAACTAGAGTTTGGTAACCCTATAAGTTAGATATATCCCTATCTCCTAGAAACTGTACTCCCAGTTTCACTAATATCAATAACTAGATCATCTCATCTAGTCAAGGACCATCACTGGAAATAAACATACCTGCTTCTCTTTAGAGTCTATAGGTGAGACTCAATCTAACCACAATGATTTATTGATCTTCCTCTTTTCTTTGATAGAAGAGTGCCCCTTCTATCTTGAAGAGCCAAAATGAGAAAGTGAAACTCTCTTTTTGTTTCTCTCTGTAATCTCCTCTAAGGAAAAGAGCTCTGGTAGTTGAATCTATTCGACTTTCCCTTTCCCTTTGGAAGAGATTCTGTTGAATCCGTTTTCTCTACTCATCCATAACTTAGAACATGTATATAAGTTCTCATCCATAACTGAGAACATCTCTTCTCTCTAAAGGAAAACATACTCTATTCTTCTTCAAAGAAGAAATCATATTTTCCTTTCTTTTTTCTCTTTCAAAGAATAGAAGCTAAAGTGAGACCTCTGAGCTAAAGTGAGATCTCTCGTCGATCTCTGAGCTTATTCCCACTTTCTCCTTTCCTTAAAAGAGAAACTAGTGAATTCATTTAGTCCTCTCTTCCATAACTAATGCATAATCCCTCATTACGTATATCCCTATGAAGATGGAAAACAAATCTTCTCTAACTAATGAAGGTAAGACTCTTGTGAAGATAAGTAAATCTTCACTTCTTTGGAGAGTATCATATATGTATCTCCTTTGTCTATATGCAACTTCCTATAACTTATAGGATTGCTTGTGCACATTCCTAATGGTGAAGGTATAGCTCCTTTCCCTTAGCAATCCTATGGTCTAAAATCCATAAGGATTATGTGTAGGGATCTTGTTTCATTGCCTTATCTATGATATTATGATGGTACTAAGTCCATCAAATACATGCTTAGAAGCATGCTAACACCTTACTGATGTTTGCAGAAAATGCATGTTACCATGCCATAACATTCTTACCTAAAGGTAAGTGCGTATATAACGCCATGAGGGGGGGAAATTTTCAATAGCATTTCCCCAGGAAATGGAATCCCAAAAAAATTTTAACCATGAGCTCAATGGCACACAGGCCATCCAACAACATAGGGCTTGACAGGCCCATGGCATGAGTCATAAACTCATACATGGATTCCATAACCTACAAAAACATACAAACAAATGCTAGCAACAATTCTCTTTGATGCATAACCATGTAGTTCCTGCAATCATCTTTCCTGCAAACAATCAAAAAGTGTACTTCTCACATGTTGATCCATACTTTTAGAATTGAAAAAATGATCAAACTTGGATATATGCATTCCAGTCCATGCATGTACATGCCAAACATGCCATAAAATAAAATAAGATGCCTGAAAGCATAAAGCATACATCCCTGAATGATTTGGTATTGGAGTTGCATGCATCCAGTCCTTTTCGACGAGCTCCGAGACCTCTGCACCTTTCTCCGCAGGTCCTAATATAAACTTTGAAGTGTTCGAAAACATCGGATCACTCCCCAAAACATAAAGCATGGTCAAATGATCACTAAAATAATGCAATTTTACTCCAAAAAATGCATTTGTAATCCCTCCGTAGACCTGAAAAAACCATTTTAGGACCTGCAAATAATCATAAAATGAGGTATGTAGCATGTGCAAGTGGCTTGAAGTGAAATTACTCAAATCGCCTTTCCCGTTTGCAAGATATGGCTCTCGGAAGGTAGTTACAAAAAATTGTTCAGAATTTGCAGACCTATATAGGCCTGCAAAAATACATATTTTCCAAAATTTCTTTTCATAAACTGAAAGTAGACATTGTACCCTTCGAAACGAGCCATAGCACGTCCAATTTGGAGTTTTCTAGCCCAATATATTGCCATTCCAAGCGGGACATGCCAAACTAGTGGACTGTTGGAGGGGCTGGAAAAAATGTGAAAATATGATTTTTGGGGTGCTCAAAAGCATTCTTCCATCAACCAAATCCTATAATTCTCTCCATAACCTCATAGAGTACTATATGAAGATGCTTGGACCTATTTTCACCTTTCTAAATCCTCCCTTTGCGCATGCTAATTTGCTCCCCAAAAGAGGCCTAAATCAAAATTTTTACTTTTATGCAAAAACTTAAATGGGAGCTTTTAGCAAAGCTTCTAATCCACTCCTAATGTGGATTTTTCTTGATATTTCTCTTCTCCATGGTAATACATACACCATACTTCATGTATGTATGCTCTAATCCATGGGAAGCCTCTGAAATGATTTCTTTTCTTACTCTCAAAAGTGGAGCTTGACAAAATTTAGCATCTGAATTTTTTTCTTTAGAAAGTGTGGAAAGGGGGTCTTTGAGGATACAAAATTCCTCCTTAACTTATCATTTTGATGAATCTAATGATTCCCCTATGAAGTCCATACACCACTCTCAGTATATATACTTTTTCCCATCCATCCATAGCTATTGCACCTCTTTTTCCCTCTTCCAAAATGGGAATTTTTTAAATTGAGGTGCTGAAATTTTTCACAAACTGTGATGGAAGGGGTTTTAATGGAGCTTCAAACTCCCATTATACTGAGGTATATTGTGGATTTCTCAATTGTATATGGAATTCAATACACTAGACTATGTGTGTGCATGGTTTTTCCTATCAAATTAAGAAAAATCCCACTTCATTTCCCTTTCCCAAAAATGGTTACTTATCCAAAATAGCTCCTGAAATTTATGTGAAAATCATAAACATAGCTACTTTGGAGATACCTAAAGCTTGTGCTTTCTTGTATCTTGATTACTCAAGATGAGAATGTATATGCTATACTCTCCATATAAATTATTTTCCTCCAAGAACTTGGCCTCCTAACACTTCATTATCGTTATAAAAAATGAAGATTCTTATAAAAACTAAAAAATACTCAAACCTAGATATTGAAACCATAAATCCTCCTTGCTAAATAATGTAAGATGTTGTAGGGGAGAGCATCATCTTCTCTTGCTATCTCTCGTTGCCTCGATGATCGTCATGCATCTCTCATATCCATATAGTCATCATCATACTTCTCCCTCAAATGAACTTTTACCCCACTTCATGGGCATTTGCGGTTGAGGAGAAGTTTTTTCTTTGAAGAATTCTGAGAAAGATAGTGAGAGAAGAGCAAAGCTTATCTCTGTTGCAAGCATAGTTATTTTCGGACTCGTATGGAAAAAATACCGTACTTCCATACCCGTATGCGTATGGTTGGAGTATGAAATTTTTCGTACCTCAAATTTTTCTCTTCTCTCATTGATTCCAGTTTTGGAAATTCCATTGCAATTTTATATTGTTCTTATGCAAATTCACTCTCATATACTCTCCTCCATTATATCCATACATATATACTACACCCTAAGCTATAGAAGCCAAAAAAAATCTGATCTTTAATATTATATTATAGTCATAGTTAGTAAGGTACGATCCGTACGATTCGTACCGTACGTATTAGTACGGTACTACGTACGTACCCTAAGATTTGGGGCTTCCCGTACGATATTCGTACGTTCATAAGGTACGATTTTTTTTTGGCTGAAAATAATATATTTTATATTTGAGATGATAAACATCATGTTTATGAATAACATACATCAAAATAAAGGTAAAAAACTTCATTTAGCTATATTTAATCATGTGGGATATTGTCGTCATATCGAGGAATTGGATATATCAATATCTACTTAGAAGTTAAAACTTAGAACTTAGAAGTTAGTACTATCATTTATGATTTATGTTAAAAACAAAAATCATGCTATCAATTTTCAAACTTCATTCATGACACATGTACATACTACATACATCTAGATTCTACATGATACCATCATACCAAAATGATAAATCTAGCTTCAAATCATAACAAAGTTTCAAACATGATCATCGTGATTCATGAATCATCACCAAGAATACATGAAATAACAAGATGATAAGTCACAAGTCTAGAGTGATGAATAGTAAATATTAAAAAACTAAAAGCCAATGAAAAACATCATCAATCATCATAATGTCCAATGTCAATAAAGTGTCAATAAAGTGACATGATACATCAATCACTCATCATCCATCTCATCAATATCACTATCATCAGAATTCTCATCAAGAGAATCCGATGATGTCATCTCATAAGTAGATGATGGTGGTGTGGGAGGATCACTGATAAGGTTCCCCTCATCATCAAAACGCGGGGATAGTGGAAGCTGCTGCAGCGATGATAATGTACTCCTCTGCCTCCTCGTGTATGTACTAGCCGGTGCTCGACTAGTGCTAGCTCCATCCCCGTGTGAAGTGGTTGATGCACGCCGGATAATCAATCCCTTCCCGCGACCACGGACTCCTCTGACCCTTCTTCTGCTATGGCCCCTTGTTTGCCTCACATCTATAGAGCAAAGCTCTCTATATAGATCGGCAAAAAGAAGCTCTTCCTCATCTTGAGGCACATCATGTGATGGAAGAGGAGTGTCTTTCACGGAAGGCCAAAATTTGTCCACATTCACCTAAACAAAAAAGAGAATCAAAACATGAATTAGCATAACATGGAAGCCTACAACATTGAAAGCTGAAATTTTATGCAAGCAGCAAATGATAAAGCTACTTACTTGTTTGAGAGTCTCCATGTTAGGGATATTTTGTAGCATCTTAAGATTTGTACGACAATATATTAACTTTTCCATTTGATGAGGACTAAGTCTATTCCTCACCTTTGTGTGGATGAGAGAGAAAGCACTCCAATTTCTCTCACATGCACCGGATGAGCAATCTTGAGATAACACTTTAAGAGCATATGTGAATAATGTAGTGAATGCAAAACCAAAATTTTGCCACCAAAAGAGTGGTTTTACCATTGATTCTCTATCCCAACATGTAGGAAAAAGAAAGGCAGGATTTCCCCTCTCATCCATATAACAATTAATTTGCTCCAACATGTCATTATGTAGATGTGTGGGAACTACACGTGACATATATTGAAGACGATCCGATAATAACTCCACATCATCATATAATCGGGTGCTTTTGAATGCCGGATGCAATAAACCTGCAAACCCATGGATAGGCCGATGCATCCATGTCCATCTTCTCATTGTTGCCTAAAAAAAAAGAAAGAGGGTTAAATATTAAAATTTAATAATAAGAATGAATTATGAGATGAAAATTATAATACACACACACACACACACACACACAAACACACACACACACACACACAAACACACACACACACACACACACACACACAAAAACACACACACACACACACACACACACACACACACACAAAAACACACACACACACACACACACATCAAAATATCTTACCTCAAGTACTTCATCTCTTTGCTCCTCGGTGACAAGAGTGCATTCCCTTATCTCTTGCATAGCTCTTCTCATGATATGGATGAGAAGACCGAGAGTAGCACCTTCACAATCCGTCATGCGTAGAGCTTTGTAGATAGGTGTGATGACACCTAAAATAGCTCTCACACCATCCCAAAAGCTCTCATCCAAACATAACCTTTGCATGCTTTTTGACTCCTCCGATGTGCTCTCGTCCCACTCGATCCAAAAGGTAGATACCACCGTTTGTCGTAGAGGCACTTTCACTTCAAGCAACCTTGAAAGAACAATCCACATGTATGCAAAGCGTGTGGTGGCGGGCTTCTTTATTTCAAGCTTGCTATGCTCTCTAAACATAGCCAACACTTTCACTTTTTGTGTGAAAAATGTAACTATGTTCGAGGCTTGTAGTGTGCAAGCTTTCACCCATGTTAGCTTTCCAATATCCTCCATGAGCAAATCAAGACAATGAGTTGCACATGGAGTCCACACAATATGTGGATACTCACCCTCCAAAAGCTGCCCCATATGCCTACAATTGCTTGCATTATCGGTGACAACTTGCACTACATTTGATGAACCCACCTATGCATAAAATCCATAAATTAGTGTCAAAATATCAAAATGAAATTAAAATAAAATAAAAATTTAAAACTTACTTCTTCAATGGCCTTCTTGATATGCCGATAGATGAACACTCCGGTTGTCTTCTTTCCCTTCTTTCCAACCTCAACGGCACGTAGGAAAAAAGTACCAATAGGGCATGACACAAGAATATTAATTATGCCTCTATTTTTTCTATCTCTCCATCCATCCGAGAGGATAGTGCATCCATACCTAAACCATTTCTCACGCATAGGGGCAAGTGAGAGATCTATTCTTTTCTTCTCCTCATCAATCTTGGTTGTCCTCATATCGGAGTAGCTAGGTCCACTCCATCCTTGGCATGGACCCACTTCACTAATTGCTTTCACCATAGTCTTCCATTGGTTTGAATTAAGAAGATTAAATGAGAGATTTTCCATAATTACCGTTCTTGCAATCTCTATGTCGGCTATCTTTTGTTTCTCTTTGATCCATGTGAGAGAGGACCTTACATGCCCGGGAGCTTGCCCTAATCCACTTTGCCTCATTGATTGTGACTCCCTTTGTAATGGTGATTGGGAGGATGAACCAACATTTGAGTCATGAAAATGTGACTCCTCTTCATGTGAAGAAGTAGAGACCGTTGCACGAGAAGAATGGCTTGCATATCCTCTTACCGATGTAGGTAATGTGCTAGGAGATCCCATCATTTTTTGCCTAATCTCGGATGCAATATGATCGGGAATTTCCTTGCATGCGGCCACTTGCCCTCCAAGCTTGCTTATGTGTTGAAGTAGCCTTGTGGCCCCGCTTGTGTATCGCTTGCCACAATATTTGCAAGTCCAATGATGGGAATTGGACTTCTTTGTGTCTTTCTCCACCCCAACACAATGGAGATCAAAAGCCTCATGCTTTTCTCTCACCATGTTGCTTAGAGAAAGGCTAAAGCTGAACTAGAAGAGAAAGGTTTGAAGCGAGCTTGAGAAAGCTTGATAGAGCTTGAGATAGAGCTTGAGAGAGGCTAGAGCTTCAGGAATCTTAAGTGTGTATGTGTGACATGTGTGTTTGAAGATGGGCTTAGGTAGTAGACTCGTGAGCGAGCGGCTGCAGAAAAAACCCGAAAGCGCAAATGAACAGAAGTGAACCGAACGAAGAAGTTAGAAGTTCTTTAGGTCTTTTTTTTTTTCGGAAAAAAATTTCGTACGAACCCGTACGAATATGTACCGTACGGTACCTTGCAAAAAATACGTACGGACGTATTCGTACGCGTACGATTAGCAACTATGATTATAGTATATATTATACTTCAAATTTTCAATATTTTTGTGCTAGACGTATGATATCACGTATGATATTTTTGAGAAGATTCCATACTTTTTTCATACTTCCGTACTCGTATACGTTTGCCGTATGGTTCACGTATGGAAAAACTATGGTTGCAAGATACTGAGGCAGCAACCTTCCCCAAATCAAGTGGCCTACACCGCTCAAAACACACGCTATGTATACCTGAACGTAAAATTCCATCATCATATGGACATGGCATATTGGGTAGATCGTCTGTCTCTCTATGGGGACGACATGGGTTCAAACCCCCCGCCTTGTAGCAGCGAAAATGTCCTCATGATTGATGCGCAACTCCCATGGTTCTTTACTGCTTTGATATCAATTTTGTATTCGCCTTCTGCTCTTCTTTTGCCTTGGCTACTTGCGAGTTGTCGACGACCACACACACAGAGAGTTTTGTTCATCTCCGCCCTACCGTCGAGCTTCTTACTTGCGTGAGTCTCATTCGAAGACTCTCCTCTAAGCAAAGTCACAAGGGGACGCGTCCCCGGGTCCTAGGGACGCCGGGTTGCCGTCCCCAAGTGGCTTGGACATGGGACGCCAAAGGGGGACGTCTACCGTCCCCATTATCATCTCTGAAACAAGCATTCGTCCCGGGGACGGCAGTATGTGACCAGACAGGAACGGGGACGGGCGGGGACGGATCCGACTGGCGGGAATTTTTTTTTGAGTTCAAAGTTTGAATTAGGGCGCCGATTCTTGGAGGCATTTTTAGCGCCTTCTTTTGGGGGGCATCTAGAAGGTTCCTAAAGTCCTTTACAAGCATAAATAGAGCTCACTTGCTCACAAGCTCACAAGGCTCAAGCTCTCTTGCTTCCTTGCATTCAGCCTATGTGCATGTGCCATGAATGCTTGAGCATATTCAAGGGCTTTAGCCTTTTCCCTAGAGTCTAGAGTCTAGACTCTATCCTCTCAACCCTCTCTTCAGCCTTGTCATCTTTACCCTTCTCCTTTAAGGCTCTATGGCTTCTTCATCGCGAACAGTGATGCACAAATTCATGCTCGTCGTGCCTCACAAGCTCCCATCAACCCGGCATCATTTGTGAGGTCTTCTATGCCATCCTCTTCAAGAGCATCATCTTCATCGGCGCCGATTCATGCTCCTACTCCTCCTACTCCTACTCCTACTCCTACTCCTTCTACTCCCTCTTCCACACCATCGGGAATGCCATATGTACGTCAATCTCGTCAACAAACACTCCATGAAACTTGGAATCCCATATTGAAAGAGGAGGTGGACACGGCAGTGGCACGTTTTTTCTACCATGACCACATAGCTTTCAATGCAGCTCGGTAAAAATCTTATCTTGATTCTATTGTTTTGTTTTAAATAGTTAAACTTCAAAGTTCAAAATTCACTTCCATATGTCATAATTGATTACTTGTAAATCTTTGTTTTACCATTTTTCATAGATCACTATACTTCAAAGACATGGTAAAGAAGATAGGTGAATATGGAGCACACTATATGCCTCCATCTTCGGAGAGCTTACGCACCACTTTATTGGAGAAAGAGAAGAAGCCTGTTGAGGCCGCATGTGAGAGCATAAAGAAATCATGGGAAAGAAATGGAGTATCATTGCTTGTGGATGGATGGAGTGATATTCAACGACGCTCTATCCATGGAGTTGTGGCTTATTCTCGTGGAGAGATGTACTTCGTCTCCTCACATGATGCATCAGAGACAGGGAAATCAGCTGATATACTTGCAGCAGAGTGGGCAAGTGCCATAGAGATTGTGGGGCCATCAAATGTTGTTTGCATTGTAGCGGATGGAGAGCCTTCAAATAGAGCTGCAGGTGCAATTATTGAAAATTTGTAGCCTCACATTATTGTTTGCTTTTGCATGGCTCATTGTTTGAATAATATTCTCAAAGATCTTGGGAATTTGGATTGGATTTTGCCTGGAGTCAATGAGGCAAACGCATTGGTTAGCTTCATCAACAACCACACACGTGTGAAGAATGAGTTTAGCAAGAGGTCTACTCTTGCTTTGCTCAAGTATTCAGACACCAGATTTGCATACAACTTCACCATGTTACACCGCGTAGTGAAATGCAGTGGTGTCTTGAGAGGGCTCTTATTGAGTGATGAGTTTGCAAGCATGCCAGAGGCTTCTACTTCGACAGGAAAGCACTTTAGAAGGTTAGCTGATGATGCAACGTGGTGGGAGAGCATTTCTCACATTGTGGATAATGTGCATCCACTTGTGCACTTGCTAAAAATTGTGGATTCCATGGAGCCGTGCATTGGTAAAGTGTATGAAGCTATGGATCGCACAATTGAATCACTGAAAACATTGGTGCAGGATAATGACAGGTATGAAGAAATTTCAGCTATTTGCGTTAGTAGATGGAATGCATACTACTCCCCACTTCATGGAGCGGCATACATGTTGGATCCAGAATTTCAAGATAAAAAGCAATATTCAGATCCAGAGGTGGCTAATGGATGGAGGATCATATTAGAGAGGGTTGTACTAGATAGTGAAACTAGAAGACTTATCAGAGATCAACAATCCAAATATAGGACCGGGAAAGATGCTTCATATGCATGCGCAGATGCCCAGGAGGATAGATTATATGTTGGTGCTGCCCTATGGTGGGAAGATTTTGGTTTTGATGGTCCAAATCTTCAACAATTGGCCATTCGAATACTTAGTCAAGCTTGCACTACGAGTTTCCTTGAGCAACTATGGAGTGTGTATGGACATGTATCCTCCAAAAAGAGGAATAGACTTGGTGTGCAGCGTGCTAGTGATCTTGTGTTCGTCAGTGCCAATTTGAGGATGCTTCGAAGGACTCAATGCGTGGAAGGAGATCCTTTTAGAGAATGGGAGGTAGAGCACGAGTCAGACCAAGTCGCAAATGAAGAACATGAAGTAGAAGCCACTGATTGTGTTGCAGAAAATGAGACTCCCCACTTGGATTCTCCATAGTCATACTTATGTTGTAGTCTCTACATTTATGTTCTAGGCTAGTCTTTTTGACATTTGTTGATCGATGGTATACCATATGATGTAACATCTTTTTGTCATTATGATGTAACATCTTTTTGATATGATGATGATGATATATCCACCTTTTTTGACATGATGAAATACATATGACTTGTCACTTGTCACTTTCAATGTCCTTCAGGCTTCGTTACTCGTACATGTGTATATTGTTTATACTTAAAAAACATTTTTTTCTATGGTCTTCTTGCTATTAGTCATCTAATATGTTAGCAAATTCATTCTACATGACTTTCATATGATTATTTTGGAAAAAAATGCATTATTTTAGTGCCGTCCCAGGGATGCGTCCCCGGGACACCCGAGGCACCGTCCCCGTCCCTTGGTGACTTTGCCTCTAAGTCTCTTCTCTCATTCCACATGATAATGAGATAATCCAGACTTCTGTCTTCTTTCTTCTATCAAATAGATATAATGTCTCTAAGGAGGCCACGTGGCATCTATGCCACCTCACCCAAGAGGATATACATCCATAATATGACAATTGATAGTGGAGGTGAGTTTACAGTTGTTGAATTCAATAGATTTTGTGAAAATCTTGAGTGCTAATAGTCCCATACAGACTCTCCTCTAACGGTGTGGTTGAAAGGTATGATAAGGACTTCATGTGAGAAGGTGGGATGGATGTTGTTTAATCTCCCTCGTGGATTTAGGGGAGATGCTTTGAAAACTGCAGTACACATTTGTAATCGATCCCCTCATGTCTTTGAAAGATGACATCCTTGAAGAGGTTTGGTCTTGCAAACCTGTTTCATATGACCATCTACACGTCTTTGGTTGTGATGCGTTTGTGCATGTAAGACCTAAGTTGAAGAACAAATTAAATGCAACATCCATTAAAGCACCTTCACTGGATATGGTGATGACGGAGAAATGGGTTATAGAATTTGGTTATCTTGGCTCAAGAAGGTAATATACAGCTGAGATGTTGTTTTTAATGAGGCAAGGCTGCTAAAAAATGATTGTGCCTCTAAAAATGACCATAAAAAGTCAAATTTCAGCATGTACAGCCACATGATTTTTTTTTTTCCCCCTCAAGAGCACAACACAAGGCTGGAAACAATAATGAGCCAAATGATGTTGGACAACAAAATGAGGCTCCTCAAGGGTATATGCAGCCACCTAACAATGCGAAAACAGGGCTGGAAATGATGTACGGCAGCCCATCAATGATGAGGAAGTTGATAAACCTCTTGATGTAGATCCATTGCCAGAGAATTCGGATTATTGGGTAAGAAGATCTACACGTCCTACGAGGCATGTGAACAACTATGACCCCTCTGTACATTACATTATGCTATCAGATGAGAGTGAGCCTCTTACCTACAAAGAGGCAGAGTCATGTGAGCACAAAAAGAAGTGGGAGCTTGCTATGCAAGAAGAAATAAAAGCTTTGCATGATAATGATACTTGGGACTTGGTTGAGTTGCCCAAAGGTAGGAAGGCCATTCCTAACAAGTGGGTATACAAAATCAAGACTCAAGATGACCAAGCCAAGTATAAGGCAAGGCTGGTTGCTAAGGGATATGCCCAGAGGGCATTGATTTCCAAGCAGGGCTCTCTTGGGTGTGTTATTTGCTCTCCTAGCTGCCTTGGATTTGGAGTCATTCCAAATGGATGTTAAAAAAGCCTTTTTGCATGGTGATTTAGGTGAAGAGTTGTACATGAAACATCGAGAAGGATATGCCATTCCTAGAAAAGAGCATCTGGTATGCAAGCTGAAAAGGAGTTTATATGGGCTGAAACAAGCCCCAAGACAATGGTATAACCGAAACAGCAGCACCAAACTCAAGTACACCCTCCTCTTTTATAGAAAATTGGGCCAAAAATCGGAGTAAATGGAATTTTTGCCACAAAAATCAGAAAAGCCCTACGTGGCTTTTATTTTTTATGATTTTGTTTTTAATTGCTTTATTTTGGCGAGTTAATCTCATGCTTTGATTTCACTTGCTTTTCATCAATTAAATCTAAACCATTGGATTAATTTAACCTCATGTTGTGAAAAGCATTATGAAAAGCTGGAATTAGGGTTTGATTTTTGAGGATCAATGTGTGGTCGAATGATAGTGTTATATATGGATAGGCAACTCTTTTGAAACTCTACAAGAATATGCAATAATGATTTTTGACCATCTTTGACCAAACCATTCCTGAGAAATAATGGAATGGTGAAATTAGGGTTTGCTGGAAATCAGGGTTTTGAGCACAATGTGACATTGTTTACAACAATGATCATGTAGCTCTCTTCAAATGCTTTATGCATGTGTGATTCATTTCTAAAAGCCCTAAATGTCATTTTTGACCATTTCTTTGTCCATTTTTGATGTAAAACTGAAATGGACCTAATTTACAAAGTATAAAAGTCAAGACATACAATGAGGATTTACCAAATGACAAGCTCCTTACACGTTTATCTCAATTCTAAGCATGATCGTTTCTGGCAGTAACCGTGTTTATATCTCAGCATATGTGTGTTATCTTTTGAATTATCCTTGCACTTAACCCTGATGGCAAATTAGAGAGTAAAGATACTCTAAATTCACACACAATTGAGTAAAAGAGAGAAATAGAGAGAGAGTAGAGACAAAAAGACAAGTACTCACGTATGTGAAGAAAAGGAGCACGTACAGCTCTACGCACAAATACATTTAGACGAAAGTACTTACAAATAGCCAAGAGCTTGGATGGTGAGTGAGTGATGAATACAAGACCTATAGTGTGGTCTTTTTATAGACATACAAGCCCACTAAAAAGCCACACGAAAAATCTGCTAAAAAAGCCAATTATAGCAGTTCTGTGAATCCCATCACAAAATCTGGGATGATGCTTTTTGGACTTGGCATGAGATTTTAGGTATGCCACATGGAATTGATCCATAGAATCTATAGATTAAAATTCATGGAATTATGTCCAGAAATCAGAGTTTGAATTTTTATCTAGAAAATGATGTCTAATAGTGACGGGATCTATGGTTGGATACCTATCATTGAGCTCTACAAGAATATGTAGTAAATTTTTGTCCAAAATTTGACCTTTGACCAGTTTGACCAGCTTTGACCAAACTTTGACCATTGATTTGACCTGCAGGTTGGGTTCCCCTAGTGGAAGGTTGCTCATTTTGTTGATTTTGCCAACAAACCCTCCTAGGTCATGCAACTATGCTTTTGTTTTCACCTGCCAGCATCTTGGTCACTCCAGTACCACAGGTGTGCTGGTATCTTATTGTACTCAGCGACTGTGTCTACCTGCTCGTACAGAAAAGGTCTGTTGCATTACTTCTTATCATTGAAGTTTCCTGTGTATTTTTAGCTGTTGTTACAGGTGCTGGTGCATTCCCTTGCTACTAGCCGGAGAATTTATCTTTGTTGCTGGAGTGTGATTATCAGCCGATGCTCTAGTCACAACTCTCAGCTCGTCTTGTTTGCTCATTTCGACTGCTGGATCCCCCATGTCCACATTCGTGCACATGCACGTGCACATATCTAGTTGTTATATGGCTGTGGTTTGGTATTTCAACTCATTAGATTCTGCTCTTTGCAACAGTTATCCTCGTATGTCAATTGCTTTACTCCAGTCTATGTAACATTATGAACTTTAATGACCTCATATTGGGTTCTTGGGTGGTTGAATTTTGTAATATTATTATCGCTTCTAAGTCTGATATCAAACAATGTTTGGCATCATGTTGTACTAGCTGCAAATGTTCAACGATTTGAACTTTGACCTTGCTTCTTTTGTATTTTGTGTTAGTTATATTGCAGTTTTCTGATATTGGTAACTGGTTATAACTTCTAGGCATTTGCATAGAAGAAAAAGCTTGAATTCATGAAGAAGAACTGTTTTAGTGGTGATTTTGGGAGGGTCAGGTTTATAAATTGTGAGAGGATGGGTCTGGAAAACAGGAATGTTCTGAAAATATTCTGCACCTGTTTCAGTATTTTGTACTATCATAATCAGATATTGTTTGCATAGTTGTTCCTTAAGATTTTGTCAATTTTTTTTTGCAGGTCATGGGGATCTGCATATGGTTTATCTAAAGGATCATTCTTCGCCTGACAGACAATAAATTTATGTGATTAGCTTCAATTTGTTCTTTCAACCACTGCATGAAGATTAGAGTTTTCAATCTATGATTTGGTATGGTTGTTATGAGTAAGCAACTTTCTTTTGATGAACAGAATTCTCAGTCATATTTCTAGTGTTGTGCAATTGAATGTTTATGAATCGGAGAAGTGTGAGCGGAACAATGATGTTAACCATATCCTTAATGACTATACAAACAAGATGAGGCTTGACATAAATAATGTCTCTTTTTAAGTTTGACATAATTGAAGGTATATACTTGCTTCAATTTTGTAGATGTGACATGGGTGCTTTTGGAGAGACCTAAACATTATGGGGAAACATAAATTTATTTGCATGAGGTTGATGGATTTTGTGAATTTTTCAACTATGATTGTGGACCGTGGTTCACATGCATGCAAGTTTACTGGTTTTGCATGACCATGTATTGAGCCTGTGTATTTTAAGCAGATCCTCATAGTAGGAGGAACATGAGATGTTCCATTTCATGGTGATGACAATCATATTGTTGATAAGAAGCTTTTCATAAACATGATAATCGTACTCCCGATCAAAAGAAAGCTCTTATTGTATGCTTATGAATTTGCGGTTCTTGTGTTTGTTTGGACCTCGTCCTTAGTTTTCACTTCTAATTTTGTCTGATTTTACTAGTGTGAAATATGCAATGACACATGACTAGTTATTCCAGCTCTGCATTGTTTTTAGTTGGGCCAGGTTCATGCATGCTTACATACACGCGCGTGCGTGCACACACACATGCACACGTGCGCGCGCGCGCGCACACACACATGCACACGTGCGCGCGCGCGTACACACACACACACACACACACACACACACACACACACACACACACACACACACACACACACACACACAGAGAGGTGCACATCCATGCACCCACTGACCCACCCACCCATCCCTGCATGCCTACCCACCATATAGCTGCTGCTGCTCCTCCTCTCTCTCTCTCTCTCTCTCTCTCTCTCTCTCTCTCTCTCTCTCTCTCTCTCTCCCCCCCCCCCCCCCCCCCCAAAAAACTCTCTCTCTCTTTTATCCATTTACTTCTTTATTTTGTCCAACTGGTACACTGTTTATAAGGACTTGCGAAGTTAATTTTATTATGAGGTTGTAATGTGCACTTCTATATAAATACAGTTTACTCTGTTTCTTTGAAATTTGAAAAACAACAAGGGCATCCTTGTTGCAATCAAAGTAACAGGGGATGATAAGGTTTTTTGAATGAAAGATTGATTCATTTCATTTCCTTGGGATTTCAAAAATTGTAAAGCATGCTGAGTGACCTATTGTGTGCATTGGAATGGGAGTAGGTCAAGGAGCTGAAACAACGTAATTTAGTCCATCAGAGAGTGAACGGACAGGATTGCAACTTTGCTAGTAATCGAAGTAACAGGGAGTGACAAGGTTTTCTGAATGAGAAGATTGATTCACCTCATTTCCTTGGAATCTCGAAAATTGCAAAGCATGCTAAGGTATCTACTGTATGCATTGTAATGGGAGTGTGTAAAGGAGCTGAAACAAAGAGTAATTTTAGTGCACCAGAGTACGAACGGATGGCATTGCAACTTTGGTAGTGATGATAAATTTCTCTGTATGTGTAATGTGTCATTCAACTGCAGAATACCTGATAACAACTATATCTCCATCTGTAGAACAATATTCATTTGACTGAATATGTTATGTATGTGCAGTTAAATACCATTCAAAGTCAAAACACATCAATTTATTTTACTTTAAAGGAAGTTCGGCCTTGAGGGGTTCTCCCGTACCTCACAAAGTAGGGGAAGTTCGGCCTTGAGGCCTATTTGGTACCCATGGGATCTCCCGTATCTCACAAAGCAGGGGTTAGATGCCTAGCATGACCAGGATTACAGAGCCAGAAGGCCCACTAGGGTAGAGCTTGGGGAGGGATGTCCATAAGGCTCAAATGGTTTAAACGAAATCAACACGATCGGAGGCTGCTGGCAACAAACGAATGCCAAAATACACCAGCATGAAAGTCATGTATCATCCTGCCAAAGGCAGGGAATGTCCTGGAGGGAGTGAACCTCAGCCTGCACCCTGGAGGCAACTGAGATAACTGCCACAATGTGTGCGCAAGGACAAAACACGTTAATTTTGCTAGGATGTAGTTTATGAGAGCATGCAATGCTGTGACTACAGTGGATTTATACCCTATAGAAGATAACAGCATTTTATGTCAACCTTACTGCAAATGGACGTGAGCCTAGAGCATTGTTTAGGAAAATAATTTCTATGAACCAAGTATGCCCATATGCTCAAATGGCTTTCTGTTGTGTCAGCCTTACTGCAAATGGAAGTGAGCTTGGAGCATTGTTTAAGAAAATAATTTCTATGATCCAAGAAGCCCATATGTTCAAAATGGCTTTCTGTTGTGATGAAGATACAACACTGATACATCACTAAGATTCATCCTTCTCATTTAAAATTTAACTGGACACCTGGTAAGAGCTACACCATTGCACTACTGATTGAAGTCATCTGCATTATCATTGCACTGTTGTTCTAAGATAGTCGGACTGCATTTGGATGCTTGATTGACATCATTGCTATTGTCAAGCCATAATGAACATGACATGTTTTGGATACCTTTAAGTACAATTCATATTACCCATGGTAAATAAAATGGGCACAGGGCAGTTAACTGTGATTCTTCTTTCCCTTTGAAATCTGGCTGACTTTGATTCGCATTTCACCGTACAACATTGCATTTTGACAAAGATTTATAACAGTGTGATTTACAATCTGAGATATACTGAAAGAGAATAGGAAAAAAAATGATGCATAATAAATGGATGTAAGGCTTATGTTAGATTGTTTAATTATGCCTTCCTAGTGAAAACTAATGCATGTGAAAATGGTTGTATACGTGGGTCTGATGTTCCATATCATCATACCTACACGTGTGCAGATGCGAGGTGTATTAACCTTTCAATATACTGGCCTCAATCAATCTGATTGCTCAATGAATTTTGACATGTGTAGCACCTTGAAAGTCCATCCACTCCGTGTTTCCTTTCAAAGTCTATGCTGTCAATTCACATTGCTGGGGAGAGGGAAGCAAATATTTAATCCTTCACCGCATGTTCAGATTCAGGAAATTAAAGAATTTTGAGGCTGCGCATATCTTGCACTAATTCTACGGGCTCATTTTAAATCCATCATTCATGGTAAAAGAACATGATCTTTGTAACCATTTACTGATATTTTCTTTCTCAAACTATGGCGTAATCCACTGTTGAAGCAGAAAGAGGAATAGAGATGTAATCGTCTATCATGTATCCAGATTGAGGATAGTTAGGAATTTGAAGTTGAGCGTATTTTGGAATTAAGTAACTCATTACTCGTTGAAATTCTCTAGTGGAGAAAATCACAATATCAGTTATATGAACTTGAGAGCCCATAAGGTATCTCTGAATAATGCATGAGAAAATCAAAGACTCCTATAAAAATGATGGATCAAAGCCTAGACCAAGAAACCAAGCTATTCGTGGATTATTATTGTTTGAATGAGGGGTAATGTAATGGACACATTTTTTTTAATTTGAAACCAATCTTTTCGGAGTGTGCAATTATCATGTCGAACCATTAGCACACATCATTGTTGTATTTTCAGCATGGCAAGATGCGAAAGCAATTATGCATCTATGGTATTTTGACACCTTTGAGGCTTGCAACTTGCTATTACTACCATTCATATCATCAGCTGCAATCAACCTCCAAAACCACCCTTTAGAAGCATTAAAAGAAGAGGTTATCCATACCTTTGCCTTTCTAGTGCTAGCCTTAGGTGCTGAAAGAATGAAAACAAGCCATGCACCCATGAATTCTAAGTCTACTTCTTGTCTAGTCTAGTATATGTGCAACAGTATAGTATAGTCTAGTCTTGTGTTGTAATTTAGTATTCTATCTTATAATTGTGTGTTTGGACTTTTCTTTCCAATCTTGCATCTTGCTACATATCCCATGAAGGAATTTATGGTGATTGCATGATAATGTATTTGTACCAATGATCTTGAGTCGTGAAATCTCAATATCAAGACTAGTGGTACCTAATGTGTGAATACACTTGGGGTCATAGGTGCACTTCTTTTCCCTCTTTAACAAGTTTTTTCCCTCAACTTGTATATACACCCATAACTTTAACAAATATCCTTGTACATTCCAAAGTTAGCAATATGTTATGTTGTGCTCCCAAGTTAGTTCTTCCTTGTGTTGTTTGTGTGTATTCTTGCTCTCCAAGCTCTAACAGTTGGTATCATAACATGTCATTGTTGCTTAAGGTGCATCATCAAAGCATCTTATTTACTTTCTTGGAGTTCTACAAAATGTGCTGAGCATTGCCAAGGCAATATATATTGCAAAAGTGCTTAAAGAGCCTTGTATAGGAAAACATATGATTGGAGCTTTTCAGCCTACAAATGCACTATCTCAAAGACAATGCAGCAAACTTGTCCTTTGTGCCTATTCTTATTCGGGTTTCTTTGTTTTCAGCCTACAAATGCACTATCCCAAAGTCAATGCAGCAAACTTGTCCTTTGTGCCTATTCTTATTCGGGTTTCTTTGTTTTCCAAATTTAAATCATTTTTGGTCGCCGCATGGGATAAAATACCAACATGTAATGCTACATACACCACAACAAAATGGTATCATTGAAAGAAAAAATAGGCCTCTTGTGGAATGGATAGATGTATGTTTGAAAGTCACACATTACATCATAGTATTTGGCTTCATGCCATGGTGTGTTGTATACATATGCACATACACACATATATACATACATACATAGATACATACATACATACATACATACATACATACATACATATCCCACTAAAGGAGTACAATCTATATTACTCCTTATGAGGCTTGGCATGGCGACAATCCATCTATGCTCATGTGTGTTTTTGATTGTTCAACAATGCATTAATGCTTGTGCAACATCGCACAAAATTGAATGATAAGGTCATGAAATGTATGTTTGTTGTGTAGAGTTTTCAATGCAAATTTTATTATTTGTATCATTTAGCTACTACCATATTTTTGTAAGTTGAGATGTAGTCTTTGTGAAAAATGTAGTTGGACCTCTACTTTCATGTAAGAACGTGACTTATATGAGTTTAATTGATGTGTATGAAACTTTGTTGCATCTTTTCGCCAGTGAATAGTCAAATATGTTTTCTAGTGAGAAAACTCCTTAGCATATGAAGGATTTGATTAAGGGTACAAATCATTTCATTTTTTATGTAGCTATGTATGATGCACTTTCTAATGAGTGATCATATATTCATGAGGCAAAATCTATGCTGATTGTTGGCATAGATCTTGAGAGATAATAAGTCCAATGGGTTTTCACATTATGGTACTTGTGTAAGCTTCCATGGTGCTTTAATTGCATTAGATTGCTATGCAACAATTATTTCTAGTCTTTTCTATGAGAAGAAGCATGTTTCCTTGGATGAAGCACGAAGATTAGAGAATTGGCTGATTGCTATGGAATCAAATTGTGATGCTATTGTTATGTGATTTTCCTATTGGCAACGAGGCCATCAACACTAAATGTGATTTTCCTATTGGCAAGGAGGCCATCAACACTAAATGTATGTATCTGTTGAAATTCACGCATGATGTGGTAGTGTTGAGTTCTATAAGGCTAGGCTTAATAACCAAATGTTGTGCTCAAGTTCATCTTTCTTTGCCTCTATTGGGCTAGATGTTATGATGTTCACGTGTTCATGAGTAGATTTGGCTTCATTCTTGGTAGCTCATGCATATATTGGTTGAGTAAGAAGGAGCACTTCTAGTGGTGAGATTGAGTGTAGGGTAACTTCCACAATTATGATTGACTCTATGTGGTGCAAAATCCATATGGTTGATTGTGTATTTTTTAAACTTTTGCTATCATCATCTTTATTAATAATCAAAGTGCATTGGCATTTGTGAGGAACCTAATGTTCCATGATCATACTAAGCATATCATTATGTTAAGGAGAGATTATCTATTAGAGAGACTAGTAACATCCTTGAAAATATATAAGTGCAAGTACTTGACCATTAGAGCTCTATGTGTAGATATATCAATCAAACAAGTTGATTGTATAATATATGTTCTTTGAAAAGTTAGGATTACACCCAAGACTTCTTAAGCTCATTTCTCTTTATCTAGGTACTCATAAATTTTCTTGTAACTCATGATAGCTGTCTTTTCTTCTCATTTGATGTTATGCAAAATATTTTTCCAATTTTGATCAGTCTAAAAGACGTAAACATTCAAGTGAGTCTTCATCCTAAAATACAAAGTTTTCTTCTCATTGTCAAATCTTACAAATGGTCTATTTTGGCATAAACCTTTTAAGAAATTGCAAAAAAGTACCATACTGATTTATATGCATCCTTACAAGCTTAGAAGGTCCACTTATGCTTCCAAAAAATGTTGATATATTTAGGTAGTGATGTGGGTGAACACTCTAGGACCACCGGGGCACTTTTTTCCCTCTTTAGGAGGTTTTCTGCCCCCCGGCTTGTATATACGCCTATTGCCCTAACGGGCTACTTATCTTTGTACATTCTAGTGGTAATACATTCGGAATTTTTTGTTGTGCTCCAAGCTTCTTCTTCTTCCTTGTGATGTTCGCGTGCTTCTGCAGACGTCTAACTCCAATAGTTGGTATCAAAGCAGGTCGCCACTTCATCTAGGGCATTGTCTACACCTCTCCGGTTGCAGTCTCAGAATTGCAGGAAATTTGGTAAGCATACTCAAAGTGTTTCAGAGATCAAAACCGCTTTGCTCTACGGTGCCAAAATTGCGATCGGCCTCCGAACGCACTATTGCAGTGCTTGTGCAAGCTATTTTGACTTTTTTTGCCAAAGGTATATACCAGTTTCGGTTTGCCAGTATAAGCGTCTCGAAGTCTACTACAGGTTTAGTAGAATTCATTTAGGCAGTTCTATTCAACTTTTTGAGATACAGTCAATTTTTTGCATCAAGGTATTTTAGTCACCAACCATGGCAGAAAGCAGTGATGTATTTCATATGTTGGGTGTTGAGGATAGCTCACTTGTGCAGACCGTTCTAAATGGTCTTCCTAACTCATATCAGAGTTTTGCTTTTACTCTTTGTTTGATGATGAAAGGCAATCCAAATTCCTTGTCATTTGAGGAGTTAGTCTCTGTTATGTTGCAGGAAGACCAGTCTAGCTAGAACATGTCTATTATGCGTGTTGCATATCAAGCTTTCTTGGCTAGTCAGAAGGGCAAAGGTTAATGGAGCTCTTCTACTAGTAAGCAGAAATCTACAAATGCTACACATTCGAAGAAGGAAGACAAAGATGAGAAGAAATCAGAAAAGCAAAAATTGTTTTGAAAATATTGTAAAGCAAATGATCATGTCATCAAGAGCTGTCCAAAATTGGCTGCTAAAGAAGCAAAGAAGAAAGAGGCCGGAATGGTTGTTGCATAGGCCTCTACACCGAAAACAGAGTCTGTTAATCTTGTGTAGGAAGAAGAATGGGCATTTACTACTGTTTGCAGTTTTGACCCATCTTCTGATGAGTAGTGCATGTCTATAGTAGACACATATGTTTGGTACTTTGATAGTGGGGCGACCAAACATATTACCTCGTAACGCAATTTCTTCTCTTCACTCGAGCCTGCCCCTACAGGGAATATTGTTACATGCACCAACAACTCCTCCTATCCTGTAATGGGAGTTGGTAAGATCATTTTGACTACTGATGATGGTAGTTCTTTCACTTTGTCAGATGCTTTGTTTGTGCTAGGGATCAAGAAAAATATGTTATCAGTTTTTGCATTAGCCAAGATTGGCTTGCTTGTGAAATTTATTGATGACAGATGTACAGTTCATGATCTGTCAAATGGCGACATCATTATTGCTTCTGGCATTTTATGTCGTGGGTTGTATAAGCTCATAGACTATGAAAAATCTGTAAATGATTTGGCAGTACATGATTCTCATGCTATGTCAGATGCAAAGCTTTGGCATGCAAGCTTTGGTCATCTGAATTTTGTTGGTTTGCTACACCTATAGAAATTTGAAATGATGTCCTCTTTGCCCGAACTTGAGGCACTCAGTAAACATGTATGTGAAGGCTATATTTTGGGCAAAATGCAGCGTTCTTCCTTTCCAAAAGATGGTTCAGTTCGGGCTACTTAGAAATTGTAGTTTGTACATAGTGATGTCTGTGGTCCTATGCAGACACCTTCTTTTGGGAACTATCTTTACTTTGTGACTTTCATCGATGAATTTTCCAAGCATGCATGGATATATCCATTGAAGGCAAAGTCCGAAGTGTTTATGTGCTTCAAACAGTTTCTGGTTTTGGCTGAAAATCTATCCGCATGTAAAATAGGCACCCTCTGTTCTGATCGAGGGGGGGAATATATGTCTTCTGACTTTAATGCATTTCTGGCTGAACGTGGGATAGAACATTAGTGTACACTGCCACATACACCTCAAGAGAATGGAGTTGCTGAATGAAAGAACATGTCAGTCATGGAGATGGCGAGGTGTATGGTCAAGAGTCAGGATTTACCACATAGTTTCTGGCTTGAGGCTATTATGTGTAGAGCATATGTATTGAACAAGTATCCCACTAAAGCATTGCAGTCTATCACTCCATATGAGGCTTGACATGGTCGCAAGCCATCTGTTGCTCATATGCGTATTTTTGGTTGTCTGACATATGCATTAGTGCCTGAAGAACATTGCAAAAAATCTGATGATAAAGCAGTAAAATGTATTTTTGTTGGGTACAGTTCTAAAAGTAAAGGCTATCATTTGTATCATCCAAAAAGTAGACATATTCTGGTTAGCCGTGATGTTGTTTTTGTGGAAGATGCTATTTAGCCATTGCTTTCATGTAGTAAGGAGACATCTGTTAGCTCCAAAGACATGTATGATACTTTGCTTCCTCTTTTTACAGGTGGACAGTCTAGTGTTGGTCCTAATGAGGCAAATTCTCAGCCTTGGCAGGTTTCATGTGATGATGCAGATCATTCCATTTCTGATGTAGATTTACATGATGCACTTATTGATGAGAGAGCTGATATTGAGGAGGCAAAAACTATGCCGAAATGGCTGGTGCAGACTTTGCGTGATAGTAAATTAGATGCACCTCTTGTGTGGGAACTCATGCTAAGTTGAAGTGCCACATCAATCACACTTTCTGGTAGGATATACAACCACTTTTCCACGAGTTTTAATTGATGGAGAAAAGTCGGGATCATTTGGAGGGCATTTTTGAATTCAAATTTACTACCACCTTTTTGAGCATTATATAAGCAAAAACATGGAGCAAAGTTGTGGCCATCCTCCTCTACCAGTTGAACACTTGTAGGCTCTCATTAGGAGTGTTTACTCCAGGTCTAAGCTAGCCCCTAGCCAAGCAAGCCCCTTGCTTGCTGGAGTTTTCTCATAGGAAGTGATCTTTGATCACCCATATCTCTTTGTGTAGTAGTCCGATTCATTTGCAAGATAGCTCATTTTGTTCCTATGATTGTAAGCTTTTTTTTGGATGTAATCCTAGTATAAAGTGTTCATTAACCTTGAGTATATTGAGCTTGAAAGCTCTCTAGTCTGATCTCTGCATATTCCTAAATATATGTGTGTTGGAAGGTACACATAGGTGCAAGCTGCCAGTTTGGGCAGATTTTGTTCTGTCTTGTGCAAGGATTTTGGCATAGGTCACATTCTCCAAATTGACCGATCTATGGCTTGTTGGAAAGCTTAGAAAGTCTTTTTTTACTGTGCAAAGTTTCATAGGCTCAATCTTCAGGTCTAGAGAGCAATTCAATTTTTGGTGGACTATGATAGTGAACTGTTTGGTCCTAGGAAGGGCCTATCATTCTTCTTCTGCAACTAGGAGTGGATATACTCCATCAATGGTATCAGAGCTCATCATTGAGCATTGAAGAAATCAAGAGGAGGCCTTGAAGTTGCCTGAGAGCAAAGGATTGAAGCAAAGACCAACAAGATTTGAAGAAGGATTTGAAGCAAGGGGGAGCTTCTATCATCGCTGAAAGTTCACGACAAGTGGAGACTCTTGTAAGAAGGTAACATATCATTATTTCTCACATCTATCACAATCCAAGGAGGGATTAGGAGCCACATATAGTCTCATAAACAATGGGATACTATAATACTCAGATTGAGAAGCTTGAAGATAGCAATTACCAACCTTGGATGTTTAGAATCTCTAATTTCCTCATGGGAAAGGGTCTTTGGGGGTTGGTTAGCGGCACTGAGGTGAAGCCATACATAGATCCACATACACCTACTGAGAATCAAAGGAGAGCCATTAGAGAACAGGAAGAAAGGGATAGGAGAGTGATCTTCATTCTTTCTCAACACATAAACAACTCCATGATAGGTCATATCCAAGATCTAGATACATCTAAGAAGGTTTGGGAGTGTTAAGAAAGGTTGTAATCTACCTCTACAAAGGCTAGAAAAATTCAGCTCAAGAATGAGCTCAACAACCTTAGGAAGTCATCAAATCAGAGCATTTATGAATTCATACTCAAAGTAAAAGAGATCTCGGATGCACTTGGTTCAATAGGATGTGTTCTAAATGATGATGACCTAGTTGCCCACACACTTAATGGGCTTAGAGAAGATGATAAATGGAAGGCATTCACAACCTCTGTGTATGTAAGGGATTCATTACCAAATTTTGAGCAACTTAGTTCTCTTATGGTGACTGAGGAGCTCAACCATGGAGGCAACAAGTCAAAGGGCAGCCAAGACCAAATCTTCTATGCAGGCAAAGGAGGAAGAGGCAAAGGCAACAGAGGTGTTTCAAGAGGAAGAGGTAGAAGAAACTACCAACAAGGCAACCAAAGCTATCAAGGGAGTCAATCAAGCCAAGATGAAGGTCAATCATCAAGAGGAAGAGGAAGAGGTAGAGGAGGAAGATATGGAGGTGGAGGCTACTCCAACTCAAATGGATGCTTCAATTGTGGGAAGCAAGGACACTAAGCCAAGGATTGTTGGAAAACGCAAGGTGGGAATAATTACAAAGGGCAAGGTAATTATGCTAACTCCTCAACAAATTTAGAAAATGAGCATTTGTTAGCTATGAAGCATAAAAGTGAAGGTCAACCACATGATGAGGTGTGGTATATAGACATTGGTTGTAGTAACCACATGGCAGGTAAAGACGAGTACTTCAACAATCTTCAAGCACCCAAGCAAAGAGGCTTTGTGGAGATAGGAGACAACACAGAGCATGAGATACAACAAATGGGAGATGTGAAGCTTGAAGACAACCACAAAGCAAAAGGACTATCTGAGGTATTGCATGTTCCTACTATTACAAAGAACTTAATCTCTGTTGGACAGATGGTTGAAAAGGGATACCAAGTCAAGTTCAACCACAAAGGATGCTTTATTGAAGACCCAAGGAATGGCTATGAGCTGATAGCCAAAGGACAGAAGGAAGGAAGAATGTTCACTCTTGACATTGGCAAAGAACAAAGCAACAAGGCAATGTTCATCACCTATGGTGACAAGAAGATTCGAGATTTGGATTTGTGGCATAAAAGGTGTGGGCACATCAACATTCAAAGGTTGAAAGACATGGAGAAGAGGCAATTGGTAAGAGGCTTACCACATTTCTCATTATAAATGTTGCATGAGATGTGTGAAGCTTGTCAACTAGGCAAGTCTACTAGGTAGCCCTTCAAGAAGAGTGGATATGTAGCACATGGTGTGTTAGACCTTGTGCACACAGATGTGTGGGGGCCAAACAAAGAGCTCTCTCTTGCAAGTAATAGGTACTTTGTAACCTTCATAGATGACTACTCAAGAAAAGTATGGTTGTATTGTATAAAGCAAAAATCAGATGTGTTTGATGTATTCAAAAGATTCAAGGCACAAGTTGAAAAGGACACAGGTTGCTACATCAAAACCCTAAGGTCTGATGGAGGGGGAGAATACTTCTCCCATGCTTTTTGTGGTTTCTTGCAGGACCAAGGTATAAAGAGGCAAATCACTTGCAGATATATTCCCCAACAAAATGGGGTGGTAGAGAGGAAGAATAGGTATATTGCTGAAATGGCTAGGAGTATGTTAAATAAAATGAATGTGCCTTTAGCATATTGGGCAAATGCTGTATCTACTACTATGTACTTGATGAATAGGTGTCCCACATTAGGGGTGCATGACATGACACCTGAGGAGGCATGGAGTGGAAGGAAACCAGACCTTTCACACATTAGAATATTTGGTTGTGTATGCTACACACATGTGCCACAAGGGTTGAGAGGTAAGATGGATGCAAGGGCTGAAAGATGTATGTTTATTGGTTATGCTACAAAATCATTAGATTAGCCATTTTTTTTCAAAAATGCAAAAAAATCTCCATTGGGCTATAAATCGCCCTTGATGTTTTCCCTGGCTACAATCCTAATACTGAGTTAAAGGTATTGAGAGATGTAGTGTTCGATGAACTCAAACCATGGTATGCTTCCAAAATTCCATTGCAGGATGAAGATATTGAAGAGGCAGAGAGAAGATATGAAGCTAGGTTTCAAGATAGCTTGGAAATCAGTGGTCCAAGCATACAAAGGAGTTCAAGCATGGATTCAGCCCATCAATCAGTGAATAAAGGAAAGGCAAGATTGGTAGAGCTTGATGAAGATGGACATGAAGTTGAAGACTTTGAAGAACCTATGTTAGAAGGGGGAGCTACATCAAAAGCAGAAATCAAGGCACCAAGGCAAAGAAGGTTCATTCCACAAAAAGGAGAAGAAAGGAGGTCAACAAGGGTAAAACATCCAATCTCAAGGCTTTTTTATGATAGTTATATTGCTATGCATTATGCTTTCATGACTAAGGTTATCAAAGATCATGAACCTTCTACCTATGAAGAGGCCAAAGACACAAAGGAGTGGCAAGAAGCTATGGAAGAAGAGTACAAAGCCCTTGAAGACAACAACACATGGAGTCTTGTTCCAAGACAAGAAGGGATGAAGGTAACTGGAAAAAAATGGGTCTATAAAGTGAAGAGAAATTTTGATGGTTCAATTGCTAGGTACAAAGCAAGGCTAGTGGCAAAAGGATTTGCTCAATCCTATGGGATTGACTATGAAGAAACATTCAACCCGATTGCAAAAATGACCACAATTAGGGCAATCATTGCGGTTGCCACATCTAGGAGGTGGACAATATATCAATTGGATGTAAATAATGCTTTTCTTAATGGTGATTTGCAGGAGACAGTCTACATGACTCAACCATTAGGGTTTGCGAACCCTAAATATTCAGATTTTGTTTGTAAACTTAGAAAAGCATTTTATGGTTTAAACCAAGCTCCTAGGGCATGGAATCAAAGGCTTGTGGAGTATTTGTGCAGGTTTGGATACAAGCCAAGTGATGGAGATCCTTCCTTATACCTCAAGTAGGAAGGAGGACTAGTTGTCTATGTATGCATATATGTGGATGACTTGATTATAACAGGAAGTGATGACGCAGGTATCACATGGATCAAGGCCAAGCTTGGAAATGAATTCAAGATTTCAGATCTTGGAGTTCTTAAATACTTTATTGGGATTGAAGTTATTTATGTTGAAAATGGTATTTACCTTGCTCAAAGGAAATACTTGCTAGATGTACTTTATAAGTATGGTATGAGTGGATGTAAGCCACTCACACAACCTGTGGATCCAAACACTAAGTTATCTGCAAGTGAAGGACAACCTTTTGAAGATATTTCAACATATAGAAGCATAATTGGAAGCCTTAATTATGCTACCATCACAAGACCTGACTTCTCTTATGTTGTAGGAGTTCTTTCTCAATTTCTAAATTCACCAACTAACGTTCATATGAATGCAGCCAAGAGAGTGCTTAGGTACATCAAGCACACTATCAACCAAGGGTTGTACTACCCTTATGGAGATAGATTACAACCTCAAGGCTTTAGTGATGCTGATTGGGCTGGTTCAAAGGAGGATCGAAGGAGCACATCTGGCTATGTCTTCATGCTAGGTCAAAGAGTCATTTCATGGATGTCCAAGAAGCAACCTATAGTTGCATTATCATCTACTGAGCCGAGTACAGAGCTTTGGCACTTGCTACATGTGAGATCATGTGTCTCAAGAAGCTCTTCAAAGACTTGAATGTGGAGGTCAAAGAGTTCACTCTATTTGGAGATAATATGTCAAGCATTCATCTAGCAAGCAACCCTATGTTCCATGCAATAAGCAAGCACATAGAGATCCATTATCACTTCATCAGAGAGAAGGTACTAGCAAAAGAAGTGGACATCAAGTACATCAACACAAAGATCAACTAGCAGATATCATGACCAAGTTTATGGATGCAAGCAAGTTGGATAAGTTCAAGATCAACCTCAACTTGAAGGAGATCAATGGAGACTAACACTTGAGCTTGAGGGGGAGTATTAGAATTTTAGCAATCTCAAGTGTGGGAACTCATGCTAAGTTGAAGTGCCACATCACTCACACTTTTTTGTAGGATATACAACCACTTTTCCACGAGTTTTCTCAGCCCTTTACTCACCTAATTGATGGATAAAAGTTGGGATCATTTGGAGGGCATTTTTGAAATCAAATTTACAACCACCTTTTTGAGCATTATATAAGCAAAGACATGGAGCAAAGTCATGGCCATCCTCCTCTACCATTTGCGCACTTATAGGCTCTCATTAGGAGTGTTTACTCCAGGTCTAAGCTAGCCCCTAGCTAAGCAATCCCCTTGCTTGCAGGAGTTTTCTCATAGGAAGTGATCTTTGATCACCCATATCTCTTTGTGTAGTAGTCCGATTCATTTGCAAGGTAGCTCATTTTGTTCCTATGATTGTAAGGTTTTTCTTGGATGTAATCTTAGCATCAAGTTTTCATTAACCTTGAGTATATTGAGCTTGAAAGATCTCTAATCTGATCTCTGCATATTCCTAAATATATGTGTGTTGGAAGGTACACATAGGTGCAAGCTACCAGTTTGGGCAAATTTTGGTTTGTCTTGTGCAAGGATTTTGGCATAGCTCACATTCTCCAAATTGAGTGATCTATGGCATGTTGGAAAGCTTAGAGAGTCTTTTTTTACTATGCAAATTTTCATAGGTTCAGTCTTCAGGTCCAGAGAGCAATTCAATTTTTTGTGGACTGAGGTAGTGAATTGTTTGGTCCTAGGAAGGGCTTATCATTCTTCTGCTGCAACTAGGAGTGGATATACTCCATCATAGGATTGCCAGGGCACTTTTTCCCTCTTTAGGAGGTTTTTTCCCCCGACTTGTAGATACTCCTATTGCCCTAACGGGCTACTTATCTTTGTACATTCTAGTGGTAATACATTCAGCATTGTGTGTTGTGCTCCAACCTTCTTCTTCTTCCTTGTGTTGTTTGCATGCTTCCACAGATGTCTAACTCCAACAAAAAAGAACTAGCCAAGTCTAGAGTAGGAATATTTCAATACCATCTCATATTCATAGTTTTCCACTATTTGCAAACAATCAGTGTAACTTTTCATGGATTAGTGAGCTCATATATACTCACACAAGTCCTTTAAGTTTTTGAATAACGTTAAAATTCCTTCCAAATTCACAACTAGAAAACTTTTTACTTCTTTGTGGGCATGGGAATTTGTCATTTGCTTCTCTCCCTTTTTTCTAGAGTTATGGCTTGTCTCATATGAAATTAGGCCACCTCAATTCCTAGAGAACTTTTGTTTGTCAAGCACCCCACTCTTTGCATGTTGGCAAGTGATGATGTTAATTAGATCCATATAAGTCCTTAGTTGGAATTAAATAGGAGATGCTTTCCTTTTGGGAGTTTAAGCATTATGGGGAGGGGTATAAGTTCTTAGGTCTCAATCTTCTTCAAAATCTCTTCACAAATTGAGGTTTCCATATGTCAATTCTCTAGAGTGATCTCAAAGAGATTTTCAGACTCCTCTTGATTTGACTTGGGTGAAAATTGTATTTTTGCTCCTTAATTTTTGACTTCACACAAGCCTTGCGTCTATCCTTCTTCACTTCTAGCACAACATGAATCTTTAACTTACCCTTGAGGTCTTGAATATCACTCCAGGAATGGACATGGTGTTAAGTGATGTCCTTGCCCCTATTTTAGGAAAATCCTTGAGAACTATCTTCTTCCACCGTATCAAGCTTGAAACTCGCTTCCCAAGGTGCAAAAAAATGCAACCCATGATGTCTTTGTATTCTCCCATGATTTCTTTGCAATTGGTTTGGAAGAGAAAACATTACTCACCTTCAAATTTAAAATGATCTCTTTTTCATATTCTCCCACTAATCCCTAAATATGTGCATGGAGTAGACTCTTAGGTCCTTACTTTCCAATGCCTTTCCACTAAAAAATGTGAAATGTAAATGATGACTTCTCTATAATTTTTTGGCAAAGAAATCTTTGAACTTAAGGGCTGGTATTTCTTAGAGTAATATAGTGATGTTTTGGTTTCTTGTTATTACAGAACTTTTGCATCATAGCCACAAAATTCTAATCCTTTTATCCTTGGAAGGACCCATGATGACTCCCTTATATGGCTTGGGAAATGTTCTTTCCAACCATTATAGGGACATCATTGTTTCTCTTTAATTTCCCTTGGCTTAAACTATGATCTTCACTTCATATCCTCAAATATTTCACACATTTAGCTTATGTTCTTGTTATTTGCAGACACAAAATTTGAAACTCTACAAAAATAAGATCCTCAAATGCAAATCCTGCCATCCAAATAGAGAAATCATCCATGTATGGCCTTTTTAAATATGAATTTATTGACTTCTTGCTTGGTTCCTTTAACCATACATCATCCTTGGCTCTTTTTCTTCCACCTCGGACCACTTGCAACCCTAAACATACAAGTAAACTGTCATCAACATCAAAACATAGTTTCTATCTTATCCCTCTATTGATTATGTCCATGAATCAAACACCACACATTCAATGGAGAATCAAGATAGATTGCCTATGCAAGGCTTTCTAGATGGAATCCCTCACTATGCTAATGGAAAACCTCCACAACTCATGTTTTCTCTCTTCATGCAATTTACTTGCTCTCTTTTCAAATGCATTACTATTGTGTACTATTGTGTGAGATTTTCAGATATGGAGGATCCCTTGGCTTATCAATTTCATTCCTTTTTTTTTTGTTTTTAAGAACGAAAGCAACATATTGCATAGAACTACCTTATGCAATAGAGCACAAACATGTGCTCTTAGCTTAATCTATCTAGTGAACATGCAAACTATCTACTATATTAATGGTTGTGTGATGAAAATGAAGTGGAGAGATGAGGACATTAATAAAAAACTTAAAAAATAGATCAAGAAACCAAAGAAAACCACTTAGCAAGGAACTTGACAACCTCTCTATTGGCTACATCCATTCATAGAAGACATTTATTTGTAGCATAATCCCTAGAAACAATGCCAAAAAGTTATATTTGACCTGCAAATGCAAACCATACCACTTCAAGTAATGAGGATGAACTTTAAATGTTGATCCAAGTATCTTACACCAATTGATGTGTGATGATACATTTACGAACATATAAAGCTCAAAGAATCACAAGAGAAAGAAGATCATCCCACAAATAAAATGCAAAGAAACAAGCACAAATAGCATGCAAACAAGCTCCCACTAGGAAGAAATGGCCATAGGATACCTTAAGAACACCATGAGAGCTCTAAAAGAAGAAGGACATGAGATAAAAGTTCTCAAAAAAGAGAATTAACTATATTTCCTTCCATCCCCTTCCTTATATATACAGATTATTCTCTACCAATTCATAGTCTCATGCTTCTTCTTCAAGCAATGTTAGTCATCCTAGATGAATGCCTTCTAGAAAGTCCCATCTTGCAAGTAATTCATAATAGGCTTATACCACTAGTGCTATCATTGCCTCACATAACATGTAATGTTGAGTAGGGGTTTTTCTATGTAGGTTAACATGTGCAACAACTCATGAGAAGATGCTTCATAGCTAGAGTGAGTAGTAAATGCCCGTTCTTCATTTTGAACAAGATTAGTAGACTCAATTTTAGGTGTAGCGGAATCTACAATCATAATTTGAGTCTCTTTCTTCTTCGCCTCTTTTGATGTCAATTTAGAACTATTGGGGGATTCATTGTAGAAAGGGACTTGAGTGTTTGTAGGAGAATGAAGAGAAAAAGAAGTGGAGCAGAGACATCGGAAGCTTCTGTGTATTGGTTATGCGAGAAAATTACAATGAAGATGTCTAGCAAAAGCCAAATGCTCTTTGTGCAGAATTCAAAATCCGAAAGAGTACACAATAAAAAAAGGTTACAAGATATCCAAATTCTTTATGCCGCTGACCTTCTCTGCACCAGACCTCCGCCTTTTCCAAGAGCTTGCACTTGTGCACACCTTGCACTCAAGCTTCCACAATAAGGTATGAGGGATGTAAACCTTCTGTCAACACACACACTACTCCAATGGGACCTTGTGACACCTTGATTGCTTTGCTTAGCACTCCTTTGCACACACACTAAGTCACACTTCTTGCACACTTGCACACTTGCACAGTTGCACACTTTGCCTCACACTTTCCTCTCTATGCATTGCACACTGACTGTCTGTCTCTTGCTCTTCTCTCTCCTAGTGTAGACTATGCTTACCTTGCTTAGTCTAACCAAGAATAATCCATGCCTTGAGTTGAGTGTTGGTTCACGTACGTATGCTCCTAACTGATAGTGTATCTTGGTGCTCACTTTGATGTCCCAAGATTGTCTCAAAGTGTGTACAACCAATGACTCCCTTTTTTGTTTTGTAGTGACTTTAGGACTAAAACAAAATTTTAAATGGGGGGTCATACTTTCACTTTTATGTACCGCTTCCACTTAACATACCTTCACTTTTGTCCTTCAATTCCCCAAATGTGTACATAAGGGAGGGTTCACATGAACCTTCCAAACCCCTTTAAGACCCTTGAAACTTAGAGAAAGATCATCTGCAACCTGCATCCACTTTCTGCAAAAACATAACCATTGTGAACACATTGATTGTGCACTACATGTGCACCTTGATAGCTGAACTTTGAACCCTTTGACTTTGACCACTTTGACTATGACCATTTTGACTTTGACTAGATTGACTTTGACCAATATGACTTTGACGGGCTCAACAGTTGCCTACCACCTAATGGGCTCTCTATCTTGGAGAGCTAACAACCAAAAATATGAGTATAGAGTGCACCTTTATTCTTATTCTTCAAAATCTTCAAAAGGACACTTGAGCAGCTACCAAGTCCACCATGAGTAGCAAAGGACAATCACCAAAGAAGAAACAAAACTGGAAAATATGCATGGAAGAAGAAGTTGGAGAATGAAGGGTAGGAAAGAAAGGTTAGGAGGGCTGAAAGGCTGAGAGGGATAGGGTAAGGAGGGGTAAGGGTGGGGCTGGGTAGAAGGATAAAGGGATGAAACCTATAGAGGTTTCATATGGAAAAATACAAAACTTGTGGAAAAATAAGATGAGAATAAACCATGTGGACTATGTGCAAAATAAAAATACGCGAGAAATATTCATAAAACATGTGGGTTTTGACCAACAGTGGGAGAAAAGTTGGGATTTTGGTAAAATTAATGCAAAAATTGAGTCAACCAGTATCAACAAACATGATAATGACCCCAAATTTGAAAAAAATGGCCATCATCCTCTATTTTATCAAGAAAATGACTTTGAAAAAAGATGAAAAATTCTAGAAAAAATTTCTTAAAAAAATCTAAAATTTCCTTAAAAAATTTCTAAAAGTTTTCAAAAAATTGTTCATGCAAAGGGCTGTGAAATGGCTTCTAATTTGCATAAAAACCCAAACAAAAAGCATAAAAATGGATAAAAACTAATAAAACTTAAAAAAAATGGTACGAGAAGGTTATGTACAACTGGACTGATTTTGCAAGTTCTAGGTGATCCAAAAATCTTCACTTGTACTGATGATAGGCCTTGAGCTTTGATATGATGACTAATTGAAACTCTTTTCCCTCCATAATCTCCAATTGTACTGCACTTCCTTTGATCTATCTTCGTTTCGAGCACACTGACCATTTGACAGGGCCACCCTGAATCTTTCATTGGAATAATATCTCCCCCATAATCCATCTTTTGTATCTCTGTTTCAGCTACTGTGTGACTTAATCTTAAAAAATTCATTTTTACTATTCTACCTTCTTCAGCCAATGGAATCCTCTGCACTTATCGCCATAAAATTATCATACCAGATGATGTCCATATGAGTATCCATAACCAAGTGATTATTGATATAGGATTTAAAGTAGCTTCATCAATCTTGTAGTTAAGGATATGTCTTTTCATCTCTCTTTTCTGGCATGTGACTGGTTCACACAAATCAGGAACCTGAATCATCCCCTCTTTTCCTTCATAGACTTCCTCTCTACCTGAGTTGTTTGGAAAAATTCCATAGCAGGAAGATGGGTCTTCTCCATGGAGCCAAGCCAACATGTTTTTTTCTTCATATAAATTCGCTTCTTCATATAGATGTGCCTCTGGGTTGTCCAGCAATTCTTCCATACAAATACTAATTGTTTGTATGGTGCTTGTATGTCTTTGGTTGTCTGGTCCTTCTTCTAAAAATATATGCTGACTCTTTTGCCTCTTTCTTTACCCACATTGTGTCCTTAGCCCAGTCATGCAGCACATTGGCATGCCTTGACCAAGGTCTCCCAATCAACAAGGGGAAATTTCCTTCTACCTGTGGAAACCTTAAGACAACAAAGTCCAAGTTAAAGATGGTACCTTGTATCTCAATCGCGACTCTAGGGACCACTCCATAGGCCTTACTATGCTTTGTTCTGCTAATGTTACAATGAAGTTGGCAGGTCTTGAAGATTGTAGTCCAATTTTTTTCATGGTATGTTCATGCAGCAAGTTAATGCTAGATGCCATCTACAATAACCCCTTGAAACTCATGTCTTTTGATAGTGACTATTAGCGGAGGGCTCTTATAATCTATGAGGGGGGCTTCCCCTACAGTTTTATCTTTATGCATAGTAGTAGTCTTTGCCACTACAGTGGTTGTGGAAGCCTCGTCAATTATCTGCAAGAGCTCTGACCTGAATTTCACATCCATCTTTATTAAATAAAAAATAATGAACTCCTTTTTCATGGACTTGAGTAGTCTTGAAGCTTCTGATTCCTTAAGAGCATGGGCTCTATTTGAATTATCAAACTCCTCATGAGCCTTGTTGAATGCATGCCCAATGGCGTCACTAGTACCTATGGGATCTTCTCTTAGAATCTTATCTTCACAGGTATTGGCCTTGTCTTCACTGATCCATTTGCCTATGTTCAATCCATTATTCCTTGAATCTTGATCTATGTCTAAGGGATCCTTCCCTCTGCTTCTTGTCTACATTTCAAAAGAGTCAATTTCTTCTAGCTGCACTACTTTGGTAGATGTTGATGGCACATTGACTTGTTCATTTGTATCAAGATCATTTGTATATGAGGTCCAGATGTAGATGCGTAGTTCTTAGGATAGCAATTGGTATAATGGTCCCTGGCCTATGCACAATTTCTGCAGGGAGGGGCATTTTTTGGTAGAGTGCATTTACTTTGGTAATGCCCACAGTCTCCATATCTGAAACAAATAATTGGCCTCCTTGGCCCATTTCCAAAGTGATCTCTAGGTCGAGGGTTGTAAGAGTTACCTTGACTAGGTTTAGCCGCCATCACATTAGCTGTTGGTTGGGCTCCTCCTTGTGCCCAATATGTTTGTGCAGGCATCCCTCTAGACAGACATTCTTGGGCCTCATGACTAGCTTTCCTGCATAGCTAGCAAGTTACACTCAAAAGTGGAGACTCACTTACCACATGACCCTGTTTACTGCACATGGTGCACCACAATCCATTTTTTATGCCACCTCTGCTGAGTGTAACTCCTGTCAAAATTGACCCAACTCTTCTGCTTGGGCTTCCTCTTCTTTTTGTAGCTTTAAGGCCTCAATTTCTCACCTCAACTGAGTTACTACACTCTCCTCCTCTTTATGGGGTTTATTCCTTTTCAAGCTCTCAAGTTCTTTCCTTAGCTGAATTATTGGGTCTTCAGGTTCTGCATGATATGATAAATTGGAAGAGCTTGTCCCATACTGATGCCTAATTTGCTCCAATCTTGTGGTTGTATTAATAAACTCTTATATTGTTGCTGTTGGTAACACTAACTCCTTTATTTTATATTGTGTTGATATTGGAGGTGGTTTAGCCAACCACTTCTTGATGAAAAAATCATGGGGAGGGTCTGGCAATTTAGCCATCAATGCCTTAGCTCTGGTAACAAATTCTGGAAAGGTCTCCCTAGGACCTAGTCTTAGATTTTCTAATTGTTCAATAATGTTTTCAGTTGTGTTCCCTTGTTGGAACTGTGTCATAAATGCTTCCTTCATCAGGTCCCATGTGGTGAAATGGTTGTTGACAAACTGACTAAACCATTTGTCTACTAGCCCTTCTAATGTTGCAAGAAAAGAATAAAAAATGCATCTTCTCTTCTCAGCAGACCCCTTGTCTTACATAAGGCCAAAAATCTCTTAATGTGTTCATCTGGGTCTTCTTGTGATAATCCCTTGAAAGATGAAAATTTGATATTTAATCTAGAGAGTAAAGTTTCCAAGTCTACCTAGGCTGCCATATTCTTTACTGATGATGTCGATGGCAGTAGACTGCTTGATCTTCAAATAACCTTCCTTCTTGTTTCTTTGCAAGGGACCCTCAAGGTTTGAGATCGAGTCCTTCTTTCAGTCCCTTACCTTTAACATGAGCATCGTAATAGTTTTTTGTCTCTTTTTTGCAACATAAATACCTGCTATTGCTTGTAACATCGTCTCATGTAACTTCTGAATTTGATCTAATTGTCTAGACAATTCATGTCGCATCCATTCATATCGTTGGGAAACTCTCAAAGTGGGCACTAAGAAGTCAATTGGCAGTATTGCATTTTATCCATAGATTAAATTTAATGATGTAGTTCTAATAGCAATTTCATATGCTATTCGGAAAGTCCATATTGCACGGTGCAATTGCTTATCCCAATGCGACCTTCCATTGTTAACTATCTTAGTTAAGACTATGCATAGCACCTTATTGGAACTCTCAGCTTGTCCATTGGCTTGAGGATGATACGGAGCTGATTTCTTATGAATTACTAGAAATTCATTCATAAGAGACTCAATGACCTCATTGGTTAAATGTGTTCCCTGTTGATATATTTAGGTAGTGATGTGTGTGAACACACTAGGACCATCAGGGCACTTTTTCCCTCTTTAGAAGGTTTTTTTCCCTTGGCTTGTATATATGCCTATAGCCCTAACGACTCACATGTCTTGGTACATTATAGTGGTAATACATTCACTATTGTGTGTTGTGCTCCAAGCTTCTTCTTCTTCTTCCTTGTGATGTTTGTGTGCTTCCGCAGACGTTTAACTCCAACAATTGGTATTAGAGCAGGTTGCTGCTTCATCTAGTGCATCATTGACACCCCTCCGGTTGCAATCTTAGAATCACATGAAATTTGGTGAGCATACTCAAGTTGATTGGAGATCAAACTAGCTTTGTTATGTGGTGCCGAGATCATGATCTGAGCTCGTTTTGACCTCCGAATGCACTATCAGAGTGCTTGTGCAACTATTTTGTCTTTTTGTGCCAAAGATATATACAAGTTTTGGTTCGCTAGTATAAGCATCTCGAAAGTTGCTACAGGTTTAGTTAAACTCATCAGGGTAGTTCTGTTCAACTTTTTCAGATACAATCATTTTTTTTACATTAGGGTATTTTAGACAGTGGCCATGGCTGAAAGCAGTGATGTATCTCGTATGTTGTCTGTTGAGGATAAGTTGGACAGTACCAATCACGCACTATGGGCTTATATGATGCGACATGTATTGGTTGCAAAAGGACTATGGAATATTGTGCGAGGTGTTGAAAAATGTCATATTACTCCTGCAAATACAGGTATTGAAGCTGATGTAGATGATGTTGAAGATGCTGATATTCTTTAGATTCCTATTCGTGGTTCCTATTGCACCTACTATAGAACAAATTTGTTGGGATTGTAGAGATGCTCAGGCACATGCATTGATAGCCTTGTCTGTCAAACATGCTATTATTCCTCACATTCACTCTTACAGAACAACTAAAGATGCTTGGGATACACTTACTATGTTGTACTAGGCTAGGAGTGAGGCTCGTGTTGCTTACCTCTAAAAACAGTTGGAGAGTGAGCACATGAATGAAGATGGTTCTATGGACATTTTTTTGACAAAGATCAAGGATTTGAAGGAATAGTTCATTTCTACTGATGAAGTCCTTCCTGATAGTTCACTCATATTAGAGTTTGCTTCTACTCTTCGTTTGATGATGAAAGGAAATCCAAATGCCTCAACATTTGAAGAGTTAGTTTCAGTTGTCAAAAGGGCAAAGGTAAATGGAGCTCATCTACTAGCAAGCAGAAGTCTCCAAATGTTGCATGTTCGAAGAAGGAAGACAAAGATGAGAAGAAATCAGAAAAGCATAAATTGTTTTGCAAATATTGTAAAGGAAATGATCATGTCATTAAGAGCTATCCAAAACTGGCTGCTAAAGAGGCAAAGAAGAAAGAGGCCAAAATGGTTGTTGTAGAGGCCTCTACACCGAAAATAGAGTATGCTAATCTAGTGCAGAATGAAGAATGGTTGTTTAGTACTGTTTGTAGTTTTGAACCATCTTCTCCTGACCACTGTATGGCTACAGTAGACTCCGATGTTTGTTACTTTGATAGTGGGGCAACCAAACAGATTACCCTGCAGCACATTTCTCTGCTTTACTCAAGCCTGCCTCTACAGGGAATACTATCACATGTGCCAACAAATCCTTTTATCCTATCATGGGAGTTGAAAAGATAAATCTAACTACTATTGATGGTAGTTCTTTTACATTCTTGGATGCATTATTTGTGCCAGGGATCAAGAAGAATTTGTTATCAGTTTCAGCTTTAGCTAAGATTGGCTTGGTTGTGAAATTTGTTGATGACAGATGTACAATTTATGATCTGTCAAATGGCGACCTGATTATTGCTTTTGGCATTTTATGTCGTGGGCTGTATAATCTCATAGACTATGAAAAATCTGTGTATGATTTGGCATCTGCAGTACATGATTCTTAGGCTATGTCAGATGCAAATCTTTGCCATGCACACATTGGTCATCTGAATTTTGCTTGTTTGCTACGCTTGCAGAAATTTGATATGGTGTCCTCTTTACCCAAACTTGAGGCACCCATTAAACATGTTTGTGAAGGCTGTATTTTGGGCAAAATGCAACGTTCCTCCTTTCCAAAAGATGGTTCAGTTCGAGCTACTTAGATATAGTGATGTCTCTAGTCCTATGCAGACACCATCTTTTGGAAATTATCTTTACTTCTTGACTTTCATTGATGATGTTTCCAGGCATGCATGGGTATATCCACTCAAAGCAAAGTCCAAAGTGTTTATGTGCTTCAAATAGTTTTTGGTTTTGGCTGAAAATTTGTCAGCATGTAAAATGGGCACCCTCCATTCTGATCGAGGGGGGGAATATATGTCTTCTGAATTTAATGCATTTCTGGCTAAACGTGGGATAAAACATCCATGTACAGTATTGTGTACACCTCAACAGAATGGAGTTGCTGAACGAAAGAACATGTCACTCATGGAGATGGCGAGGTGTATGGTCAAGAGTCAGGATTTACCACATAGTTTCTAGCTTGAGGTTGTCATGTGTGTAGCATATGTACTTAATAGGTGTCCCACTAAAGCACTGCAGTCTATCACTCCATATGAGGCTTGGCATGGTTGTAAGCCATCTGTTGCTCACCTGCGTGTTTTTGGTTGTTTGGCATATGCATTAGTGCCTGAACAACATAGTAGGAAATTGGATGATAAAGCAGTAAAATATATTTTTGTTGGGTACAATTCTGAAAGCAAAGGCTATCGTCTATATCATCCACAAACTAAATGCATTTTGGTTAGCCGTGATGTTGATTTTGTGGAAGATGTTATTCAACCTTTACTTTCATGTACCAAGGAGACATCTGTTAGCTCCAAATACATGTATGATACTTTGCTACCTCCTTTTACAGGTGGAAAGTCTACTGCTAGTCCTAATAAGGAAACTTCTCAGCCTTTATAGGTTTCATGTGATGATGAAAACCATTCCATTTCTAATGCAGATTTACATGATGCACTTCTTGATGAGAGAGCTGATATTGAAGAGGGAAAAACTATGCCAAAATGGTTGGTGCATCCTGTTGGCAGCAGCCAGAGGCATAGAAGATGCGGAAGCATGTAAAGATAGAGCAGGGAGCCAGTCGAATCAATTTTTCAAAGATTTATGTTTTATAAATATTCTTCAAAACCTCCAACAGTGATCTTCATCACTATTGTAACATATGTAACATAGAAAACCCCTTTTCTTAATTGATAGCTCCATTTTGTTCAAGCCGAGGAGTCCTCGAGCTTGAGAAGCTTGGGCAGAATGAGCGTATCAATTTTGGTTATTTTTAGACACCGTTTACCCTTTCAAATAGCGCATATGACCTATTTTTTAACTATGCCGATCACTAGATGTGAAACCGGTCAAAACTAGTCTAGAATCTATAAAAGGAGCTAGAGAGCTCATTTTTGAGGTTAGCTTATTTGAGTAGAGAAGAGCTTAGAGCTACTTTGAGCTTGTAATTGAGATCTTGAGCAATAGAGTTGATTTCTCACCTTCCATTGTGTCTTGCTTGTCTTTTGTTGTGTGTGTGTATGTGTGTGTGCATTTTTATGCTTCTCACCTTCACTCTCACTTCATCTCACATTCACGATCTTCATATCACTCCTATCTCTTCCGCGGATTGACATTAAGGAGGTGGAGCTTCTTAACGTGGTTCTCTCCATTGTGCTAGAGCAACACCAAATTTGGCCCCGTTGCTGGGGATCGAGTCTAGGACGAATGTGTGATGGTAAGAGTATAGCAAGAAGTGGTGTTGGAAGGTAAAAATTTCAGTTTTTGTTGTTGTTTTTAGTTAGTTTTTAGTGTTTTTCACCTCCCCCGCACTCCATCTTCATCACCGCATCATCATCTCCAACTCCAAAAAAATCAGAAAAATCACCATATCCACCCACTCTCCTCATTTCCCCTCATTTGTGCATGCGAGAGAGTGAGAGAGAGCTTTTGTGCTTGTGTATACTTGTGTGTTTTTGAGTTTTCTTGCAGGTACAGAGCTCCAGTGCATCAGGAAGGCTGCAAAAAGGTAAGAAATGTACTCTCTGTCAGAAATTGCCGACTGTGTTAGACCATCGTGATGGTCTGCAAAGTTCGGAATTTGAGGTAGGCGACCACACCAGCGTGTAGAGCACACTTGCGCACATAGGAATCCACAGATGCATCTTGAAAATTTGCATTTTAGTGGACCATCACGATTGGCTCAGACCATCGCGATTGTGTCACACCATCGTGATTGGCTCACGCCATCGCGACGGCTCGGCCGGACCATCGCGACGGTCTCACGCCATCACGACGGTTCACTTGAACCATCACGACGGTCCTTGACCATGGCGACGATCCTGTCGATCCCACGCCATCGTGATTGGCCCATGCCATCGCCTCGATAGTGCCACGTGTCAAATTAGACCATCGCGATTGCTCACTAGCCATGCCATCACGAAGAGACCCTTACACCATTGCGACAACTCAAAATTTGGACCATCGCGATTGGCTCACGCCATCGCATCTGTGACCATCGTGATGGTTCACTTCAGACCATCGCGATGGTTCACATTGACCATTGACTGACGCCATCGCGATTGTTCACTCGGTCGGACCATCGCGACACCTCACCCCGACCATCGTGATTGCTCACATTTAGAACATCGCGACCGTGCATTTCATACCATCGTGACGGTTCGCGCATCACGCCATCGCGACGGTTCGCGCATCACGCCATCGCGACGGTTCACCTGGACCATCGCGATGGTTCACCTGGACCATCGCGATGGTTCACCTGGACCATCGCGACGGTCCCAGACCATCGCGATCATCTCAGACCGTCGCGATTGCTCACCCAAACGCAAATTTTAGGGTTTCAATTTTTGGCCAATTTTGGGGCTATTTTTTGAAAATTTTTGGATCATTGCACTCATAGGAGACCCCTTAGCTCATATTTGGAGAAAAACCTGTTTGTGAGTTTTCACCCCTCAGGGCCTGAACGGTCATATCTTTTTCATCCGAAGTCCGTTTTTTGAGCTTTTTGAGAGGATATTTTTGAGGTTGACATAGTTGGGACTAGAAAGCCAGGGGGCATTGAAGTTTTTGGGCAAAAGGGAAAGGACCATCAAGGGTGTATCTACTCAAGTGCTTGATCATCCATTTGTGAAATTGGTCTAATATTGGATTTTTCCAGGTCTAGCAAGGGCAATCAAAGCAAAGCAAAGCAAGGCAGTGAAGAACGCAGGGCTTGGGAAGCGCGGCTTCTTGGGCATCAGAGCAACCAGAAAAGCTGACTCGAGGTTGGAAGATTACTCAACCCCCTCAGTCAATTATTAGCTTAGGCTAAACCTTAGCTTTGTGGATTAATTAAGATAGGAACGATCAAGTTCAAGACATTAATTTATCAAGTCTAAGACTAAAGACAAAGGTGTGTGATACGAAAACCTAAAGGAAAGAACCTAAGTCTGACGGAACACGAACTCAAAGTACCACAGAAAGTCGAACTCCTGACGCATACATTGAGACACGAATCTAAAGGGATTTAAAAGGAATCAAGAAAGATCAAAGAATCACTGACGATCAGAGCGTTTACTGAGTGTGCAAGGAAGAAAATTCATGAACCTTAGATCGGGCAAACATATAAGTAAGTCAGACCGACGAAGCCTTAGATCATCAGAGGCGAGTGTAGGAACCACTGCTCGATCGTGGGCTCAGCAATTGAATACTAGTTATCCCTACGAGAGCTCAGATACAAGCGAATCAGAAATGGCTTTTAGCACGGAAAGACCAGAAGGAGGGTCAAATGTAGCATACTTAGAAAAACCAGAAGGACCCTATAGAACTCAGTTAGAATTTCTCTGAACCAACCGCTTAGGTGCTCGCATCTATGAGGATGGTTTGCGAAGACAAGTGGTGCAAATGCACAATCCTGATCAACCCATTGGATTGGAACGTCCAGTGGTGAAATTCGAGAGAGACGCGTACATAGACAAGGAAGGAACGATGTACATCTTAAGTACGCAGCCAAACAATATGAATGAGTTTGGCGTAATTCAGTTGGAAACGGAAGCGAGAGCACAAGGAAAGGAACCATTAGAAGAACCTAGAACACCTAGAGGGAAATCTGTACTGACACGAGTACTAGTCCCAGATTGGACCCCTTGGGACAACAGAAGCATAGAGTTGTTTGTAAATAAAGAAACTGATGAAGCATTTTGGAGATACAGAACGGAACAACCTAGTGAGGTAGGCTCCATTATAATTTATGAGTTCAAGGACCCGGATACACCTGGAAAGGTTGTATACCTTAATGAGACTTGAGAAAGAGTCTTTGTGGTACCTGACCACGCAAGAAACACATACACATGGAGAGGTGAATTAGTATTCCCTCCATCTAGAACAAATGTAAACGCGAGCCAACAAGGGGCAGGAACATCCTCTGCCCATGCTAATCAAAGAGAGAAAAACAAAGAAAGACCTGAAGTAAGCTTCAATCATCCCATAGGGAGAGATAGAACCACCATAAACACGGACAGAGCGGATAGACAAAGAGATCATGGAATACCAGGTGGTAGAGATGATTTTCCTCTACCTAGACCACGTAAACACGCAAGAATATTATGACCCACTCAGTTAGTAAAATCCATGAAAAATTACTTTGATGGGACAGGAGATCCCTATGACCATGTTGCGGAATTTAAGCAAGTTCTAAGAGCAGAACAAGTTGAATACATGTTCACGCAATATAATGCATTTGGGCTAACGTTAAAGAATACCGCTTTAACTTGGTTCCAACCTTTGCAACAAAGGCAATTTAGAGACATCCATCACTTCTTAGAGTCATTCATCACTGAATTCTCTAAAAGTGGGATCAGACATGACACGTCTTCGGTGATTCATAGTTTCAAACAGACCCCTCAGGAAACAGTAAGACTGGCAGGACGTAGGTTTAGACAATATGTTGAAAGATGTCCAATGCAAGAGCTACCCTCACAAGCCAAGCAAGTGTCATTGTTTCTAGACGGCTTGTTGAGCTCTAAACTACGCTCCTATGTATACTTGAAGGAACCCAGAACGCTAGAGCAATGTGTAAGAATTTGTATAGACATTGAGGACAACTTAGGAGACGAGCTGGAACTGTCAAAGGTCTATAAGGATTCCGATTGCTCTTCTCTAGCATCCACAAAATTGTCTAGCTCAATAGAGGACCTAGCAGAAAAGGTGGCCCAGAAACTAGGAGTTTCTAGTAAACAGATGCCTAGGGTAACAACAAACAAGCGTTGTTACACCTGTGGTGGTGATCATATGGCAAATGTGTGCCCCAATGCAACACAACCGCAAGCCAACCCTAGTGGCCAATACTGTACAATTGAGAGAAGATACACAAATCACACGGCTCAAGACTGCCCATATAACAAACAAGCAGTGAGGCAGAACTACCCACAAGCATACCCACAGCCAGGTAGGTATCAAGGCCAGTACAATGCTCAACCTTATTACTATAGGCCTCCTCAGAACTACCCTTACCAAGCTCAACAGAGACCTCAACCTGTTTTAGCTCAGTAGCCACCCCCACCAGCGAATGTCATCTCAGTGAAATACGCTGCTGCAGAAGAGAACTTAAGTAGGGCCTTAGTGCCTTCTTCACCTTTGATCACAGAGAGTGACCCAAACTCAAACAGTTTTGACTCTACTCATGTAGATAGTCCACCTGCATATTACACAGAGTCACCAGAACACGTGGAGACATATCATTATGATAGTCCACCAGTGGAACCTAGTTGGGAGCCCGACTACGCTCATGTGATGTACACAAATCCGAATCCACGGCCCCAAGTAAGACAACAGAGACCACAGGGCCCTAGAGGACCATGCTTTAGGTGCCAAGGAGATCATTTCATAAAGGATTGTCCACATCCTCCGATATCAGGGCAATCACAATACTACAACATACAAGGCTTTTGCGCCGATTGTGGTAAAGAGCACATCATAAACGATTGTCCTAAGAACCCTGTTAATGCTTCAAATGTGACACCAATCAACGTGATAGGTATAATAAACAATGCAGATGGATCCAACCCTACATATGTGCCTATCCAAGCTATAACCAGAGCCCAGGCGCTCTTACAGAACCAACAGCTTAACCAAGAGAAAATAGTTGGAACTAGTGAAGTTGGAGAGTCTAGCAGTAAAAAGACGAAATCTTGGAAAGATTCTAGAGAAAGGATTAAGAGAAAGTGGAGTAAGAGGATAACTGAGTTGGAAGGAAGTCTCAAGGAATCTAGAGCCAAAATCCTAGAATTGACTTCACAAGAATTGAATCAAGAGAATCTAGCTCAAAAATCAGGATCAGTTTTAGCAGAACCCATACCTAAAAACCTAGACATGATGTTTCGTGCATATCAGGTTAGAATAAAAGAAGGACCTCAAGTAGCTGAAATGAGTAAGAACTACCCTCGAGCTGACCTAGAAATTGAGAGGACTAAACTTTGCATGAAGATGGTAGAATTAGCACAAGCTTTGTTCGAAGCCTCTAGATATCTTAATTGGAATAACATGGCAAAACCGGAATTACACTTTCAAGGTCTAATGGAGACGTTAGAATACTTGATAGAAAGCAAAGAGAAAAAGGATCAGGATAGGAATCTCAGTGTCCCAGAGACACAGGAAAGGAATGCACCATCCCTGTCTCAAGTACCCGATACGGAAAGTGAAGACAACCTGTCTTCCATACATAAATATTCACATGAATTTCTGAGAGAAATCCAAGAAGAGAAGTGGAGAAAAGAACAAGGAACCCATCCTCCTATTCAAGAAATAGACGACTTGCAGGAACAATTTCCCCAAGACATCCCCTCTATCTACGATGATGTAGAGGAGGAGCAACTGAGTGAACACACTGGTTTTGAATCTAATTCTTTGCAAGAATTACCTCAGTTCACAGGACCTTGGGAAGCTAAGTCTATTAGCATGAGAGCACCCATGATAATAGTGAGGAATGAAGAATCAGTAATCCCTAGAAACACGGAAGTGATAAAGAACACTAAAGTACAGTGTAATCTTACCCTAGAGGAGTTGTTAAAGGTTAAACCAGAACTGTGGAAACATGTAGCAAATCAATTCCCTGAGCTTGCTACTACTCCCTCACAGGTAGGATCACATAAGAAGGTACCAGAGATACCAGTAGAAAAGATTGGAGATGTAAGTGAAGGAGAGGAAGGTAACACTTATCTTCCAATAACCCATCAGGGCTACACCACGAAAGCCATCTTAGATTCAGGAGCTGGAGTAGCCATCGCTACCACCGCTTTATGGAAATGTTAGGGTAAGTCAGCATTAAGACCCACCAGGATGAAGCTACAAATGGCTGATGGACACATAGAAAAACCATTAGGCTTACTAGAAGGCATATCTCTCACCGCTTGTGGTGTGGAGTTTGAGCATGCTTTTTCCATTTGTGATTTTAGTAAAAATCATGCTTATGAGATGATATTGGGACGACCATTCATGCGTCAGTTGCAAATTGTACAAGATTGGGGAACTAATTCTTTGTACTTGCAACATTTAGGAGTGACTACCAAAGTCAATCTTAAAGACTATTCACATCGAGATGTACCCCCAATACAATGGAACACCATCCATAAGACTCAGGTAGAAACGGAATCAGTACACTCATTATAGTCAGACCCCTCATGGTTACAAGAGGACACTCATTTATGGATGTGTAAAGTAGCAAAACAAGAGGAAGAACGGTTGGAAGCCAGGACCTTAGGTGCAGAACAACATCCACGAACCCTTCAAGACCCAGCATATGCACCTGTAGTATTTCCAGATGAGGAGTTTGAACCCCATGGTTGGGCAAAAATCCTAGCAACCATGGATGTAGCCATCAATGAAGAACAATGGACACCCCACTATGACGAGGATGGCTATGACATTTCTGTTTTCACAATAGAGCCGATCATGTGTGATTCAGTTTTAGAAGAGTGTGAACCTAACACTGATGCATTTGAGGATGCGAGTGATTTTGATTTAGAGTCAATTATTATGGACTCCCCCTTTGCATCAGAGGAAAAATAATTCTACGAAGTAGAGACTCATCCTCAGAGACACGAAGAACTTATGAATGATGTGAGGTTAGCCACACAAGTGACCATTAAAAGTGAAGGTAAGAAAAGAAAGAAGAAAGAAACCATGTCAGAAACAGAAGAATCTTTATTTGAAGTACCCGAGAACTTCAAGAAGTATGAAGTAGAAGATAGACCAATAATGGTACGAATGCCTAACCGAAAAGCTGACATTGGAGGAGTATATGATAATCGAGAGAAAACCAAGAAAATCATAGTAGCCACAAGACGGCTTTTGCCACAGAATGGGGCATATTTGCATTTCGTGTGATGCCTTTTGGGCTCACAAATGCACCCGCCACTTTCCAGCAACTCATGTGTCATGTTTTCAAGGAATTCTTACTCAAGAATTTGGAAGTTTATGTCAATGACTTATGTGCACATTCAAATGTAAGACAGACACATATCCCAGAACTAAGACAAATATTTGACAAATGTCGAGAATATCAGGTTTGTTTGAACCCAGAAAAGTGTGTTTTCATGGTCAGACAAGGAAAAATTCTAGGACACATTGTGTCAAAGAATGGAATTTCGACAGATGAAGAAAAAGTGAAAGTAATTGCAGATCTACCTAGACCAACTAACGTAAAAGAAGTACAAGCATTTATGGGCCATTGCGGTTATTATAGACGATTCATACACATGTACGCAATCATAGCCAAACCTATGTACTCTCTTTTGACTAATTTTGAATGGACAGACGAGTGCGAGAATTCATTCAATGAACTTAAACGACATTTGTGCTCAGCACCTATATTGACAACCCCGGATTGGAGTAAGCCATTCCATGTACATGTGGATGCATCCAATTATGCCATAGGATGTGTGTTAGCACAACCCACGAATGAAGGTAATATAGGTCTCCCCATAGCTTACGCGAGCAGACAGTTGAATACAGGAGAACAAAATTACACCACTACGGAACGAGAAGGATTAGGAATGATCTATGCAGTAAAGAAATTCAGACATTATTTGTTGGCAAACAAGTTCAAATTCTTTACAGATCATCAAGCATTACTGTATTTAGTCAACAAACCATGTAACACGAGACGATTAATACGTTGGTTTCTATTGCTCATGGAGTATGATTTTGAGGTAGTAGTCAGGAAAGGAAAGAAACATCTCAGAGCTGACCACCTATCGAGACTAACCTCAAGAGAAGCTCCTCAAGGAGTAGTGGATGAATTACCCGATGCATATTTGTTTAACCTTGAGATAGCACCAGAATGGGCTAAGCCTATAGTCCCGATTCTGATGTATGGACCCAAGAATCCTAGGATAAGGATCAAAGAAGGAGAGATTACCAAATCTCAAAGATATCAAATCATAGTAGGAAGTATATATAAACAAGATAATCAAAAGATTCTTGCTTGTTGTGTAGATGAATTGGAACATGCAAATTGGTTGCAATTAGCACACATAGGTGCACTAAAGCAACATAATTCAAAACATCAAACATTATAGACTCTGCATAGACTAGGAGTATATTGGCCTTCAATGGAAGTAGATGTCTACAAGTTGTGTAAAGAATGCCCTGTTTGTTGTGAAAGACCACCAGTAGAACATGCTACATTATATCATGTGTCTCTCACACCAGACTAGAGTGAACCTTTAGTGACATACTTGAGGACGAACACATTCCCTCAAGGAATGACTTTAGCGTGGAAACGTAGTCTAGAGCATGAAGCTCAAGGCTATTCACTTATTGGCGATAATCTATACAAACGAGGACGAGATGGATACTTAAGACAGTGTGTTCATGAAAGCGATTACTTGAGCATACTAGAGACTGCACACCAAGGTGTTGCAGAAGGTCATTTTGGACCCGATAGGATAATCAAAGCCATCCTCTTTGCATGATTATGGTGGCCCACTCTTCACATGGATGCTCATACCTATGTAAAGAGATGTGATGTGTGCCAAAGAACTCAATTTCCTACTCGAAGAGATGAAATGCTGTTGAAGCTCAAAGTCAAGGACAAAGCATGGAAGCACATCAAAAGGTGGACACACAAGGAAAGGGAGCAAGTAGGGAGCTCCAAGAAGTGTATGTCAAATTTTCAGAAGAATCCCCTACAAAAATAGTGATTTTCATCACTAAAAACCATTGTAAATACCATTATCTATTTTTAGTAACTCCATTTTGTTCAAGCCGAGGAGTCCTCGAGCTTGAGGAGTATTAGAAGTACCATCGTACCAATTTTCATAATTTTTAGACTTCGTTTGAGCCCTCAAATAAGCCCTGGAACCTAATTTTTAACTAGGCCGGACACTAGGTCTGGACAGGGCCAAAACTAGTCAAAAAACTATAAAAAGAGCTAGAGAGCTCATTTTTGGGGTTAGCTTGTTAGAGAATAGAACTTTTGTAAGAGAACTCTTTTGCAATCTAAGCTTTCCATTGTTCCTCTCTTTGATCTTACTTTGTGCGCGTGTGTGTGTATGTGTGTGCATGTTTGTGTGCTTTCACTCACGCACTTGTGCCTTCACTTGCTCGTGGTCATCATACCGGTCCTCACGTCTCCGCGGATTGACAAGTAAAGGAGGTGGTGCTTACGCTTGAGCTACACCAAATTTTGGCGCCGTTGCCAGGGAGAGAGCTTCGAGGACGAGCGTTGTGATGGTAAGATCGTAGATTTGCGACGTTGGAAGGTAAAAAAACTGTCATTTCAGTTCATTTTCTGTTTTTTCCTCTTCATCTTCATCATCATCATCATCTCCACCTTCTTCCACCTTCTTCTTCATAGAAAATTCTTGTTTTTTAGTGCATTTTCACCATCTTCATACGATTTTTCATGCATTATTGTGTGGGAAGGAGTTAGGAGAAGCAAGGGAGAGCAAGCGCTGTGTTTTTTTCATGATTTTCTGCTCATACGGAGCTCGCCATAGCCGGCGCTCAGAAATTTGAATTTCCCGCCAAAAAACGCGATTCTGTGATGAAAATCGCGATTCTGTGAAAATTCAAATTTTTTGAAAAATCACGATTTTCTATTTTCCCGCCTAAAAGTTGGCTGAAAAAATCACGATTCTGTGGTCATTCTCAGAATCGCGATTCTGTGATTGTGCTCAAAATCGCGATTTTCATATCAAAAGAAACACGATTTTCTAAAAACATGATTTTCAGCGGGCTCAAAATCGCGATTCTCACAAATCACGATTTTCAGCCAAAAACACGATTTTGTGAAAAAGGCGATTCTGTGAAAACACGAATTGTCGCTCAAAATCGCGATTTTCAGAAACACGATTTTGTGCTCAACATCGCGATTTTCATGCCAAAAACACGATTCTGAAAAAACACGATTTTGTGAAAAAAAACACGATTTTGTGAATCACGATTCTCTGAGTCAAAATCACGATTTTCAAAAACACGATTTTGTGCTCAACATCGCGATTTTCTTGTCAAAAACACGATTTTGAGAAAATACGATTTTCAGTGGGCTCAAAATCGCGATTCTCACAAATCACGATTTTTAGCCAAAAACACGATTTTGTGAAAAAGGCGATTCTGTGAAAACACGAATTGTCGCTCAAAATCGCGATTTTCAGAAACACGATTTTGTGCTCAACATCGCGATTTTCATGCCAAAAACACGATTTTGTGAAAAAAAAACACGATTTTCATAAACACGATTCTGTGCTCAAAATCGCGATTTTCATAAACACGATTTTGTGCTCAACATCGCGATTTTCATGTCAAAAAACGCGATTTTCAGAAACACGATTTTGTGATCAAAATCGCGATTTTTAGAAACACGATTTTGTGATCAAAATCGCGATTTTCAGAAACACGATTTTGTGATCGAAATCGCGATTTTCAAAACACGATTTTGTGAAAACACGGTTTTGTGAACACGATTCTCAAGGTACAAAATCGCGATTTTCTCTAAAAGGTCCTGTTTGCCTGTTTTGACCCCAGGAGCCTGATTTGACGTAACTTTTTCATCCAAAGTCCATTTTTTGAGCTCTATAGCTCGTTTGAAAGCTCGTTTTGAATCTACACGATCTCAACTGTTTTTTTCAAGAATAACGCGTTGATTTTGAGATAGGATAATTTGAAGTTGACCCTCATGTGGGACTAGGGAACCAAGGGGACTCCAAAAAATTTTGAACCATACCAAGGGGAAAATTTGGACTCTTGACTAAAGCTTAAGAACCTGAGATCTGGTAGACACTTAGGCAAGGATAAACAAAGCATTAGATCTTCTGAGGCTAGTGTCAACCATACATCCAAGTCTTGGGCACAACAACTAAGTGGTCATCTTTTACTAAGTTCAGACACAAGTGATTCAGAAATGTCTTTTAGTATGGGAAAACCTGCAGGTGGCTCAGGGACTGCCCATCTACAAACACCAGAAGGTCCCTATAAGACACAGTTGGAATATATTCGGACCAACCAATTAGGTGCTCGCATCTATGAGGATGGTCTAAGGCGATCAGTGGTCCAACTCAAAAATCCAGATCAATCCTTTGGACTTGAACACCCGGTGGTCAAGTTCGAAGAGGGTTCATACATTGATAAGGAAGGAACCATGTACGTGGTCACCAACCTACCAGATAGGACTGATGAGTTTGGAAATGTCATTCCTGAGAATGAAATAGGAGACCTAGAACAAGGAAACGTAGGACAAGGACCCCAGACTCCTAGAGGTAAGTCAGTTTTGACCCGAGTGATCACTCCGGACTGGATCCCTCAAGACAACAAAAGCATAGAACTATTTTTGAATAGAGAAACAGAGGAAGCCTTTTGGAGGTTCAAGCCAGATCAACCTAGCCAATTGGGCATAGTTATCATCTATGAATTCAAAGATCCTGAGATACCAGGCAAAGTTGTCTACCTGGATAACACATCAGAGAAAATTTTCTTGGTAACAGAACATGATAGACATGCATAAATACTTGGAAGAATGAATTGATTTTCCCCCCTCCAAGATCCAATGTTTCCCATGGCCTCCAAGGAGTAGGATCATCCCACGCTCATGAAGCCCAGAGAGAAAGAACTAGAGAGAGACCTGAGGTAAGTTTTGCACACACCGTGGGCAGGAATAGATCAAGATTTGAAAATGAAAGACCTGAAAGAGAGAGACATCAAGCACATAGGCAAAAAAGAGATGAACATGATTTTCCGTTGCCTAGACCCCGAGAGCACCCAAGAACCCTTAGACCCACTCAAGTGATCAAGGCAATGAAGAATTATTTTGACGGGTCAGGAGATCCTTATGATCATGTGGCCGAGTTCAAACAAGTGTTAAGAGCTGAACAGGTTGAGGATTTATTCACCCAATACGAGGCATTTGGTTTGACTCTTAAGGGCACTGCCTTGGCTTGGTTTCAACCATTGAGTAGTCGCAATTATCGCGATATAGGTCAACTGCTAGACGAATTCATTGTAGAATTTTCCAAGAGTGGTATCAGGCATAACACATCGTCCCTGATCCACAGTTTCAAGCAGACACCCCAAGAAAGAGTGCGACTAGCAGGTAGAAGGTTCAGACAGTACCTAGAAAGATGCCCTACTCCAGAGTTACCCACACCAGCTAAACAAGTGGCTTTGTTCTTAGATGGCTTACTGAGCACAAAATTAAGATCATATGTGTACTTGAAAGAGCCTAGATCCATAGAAGAGTGAGTGCGGACGTGCATCGACATAGAAGATAACTTGGGTGAGGAGTTGGGATTGTCCAAACTCTACAAAGATTCGGATAGTTCTACTAGTCATACTTCAAAGATCTCCACAGAAATAGAAGAGATAGCTGAGCAAGTTGCCAAGAAGCTGGGAGTCCAAAATAAACAAACATAGAGAGTCACTCCAGTGAATCGGTGTTATACGTGTGGAGGCGACCACATGGCTAATGTATGCCCAACGCAAAACCAAAACATTAGAGAAAGGAATGCTCCATATTGCACTATTGAGAGAAAATACACAAACCACACAGCTCAAGATTGTCCCTACAATAGGCAGGCTGTTAGACAGAATTATCAGCAACCTTACCCACAAGGTAGGTATCAGAACCAATACCAACAGCCATATTATAGACCACAACAGCAATATCAGGTACCATATAGGCCACAACCTGTCTTGGGAAACCAACCACCAGCTCCAGCCAACGTGATTCCAGTCAAATATGCTGTGGGAGAGGAAAATCCAAATAGAGCATTGGTGCCCCTAACCCCATGGATACCAGATAATGATTCTCATGCTCATAGTTCAGACTACTCCCATGAAGGTAGCCCACATGCGTATTACACAGAGTCACCTGAACATAGTGAGATTTACTCGTATCAATATGAGGCGCCACCTATGGAGCAAAATTGGGAGCCAGAATACTCCAATGTCATGTACACAAATCCTAACCCTAGGCCCCAGTTGAGACAAATGAGACCACAAGCCCCTAGAGGATCTTGTTTCAGATGTCATGGTGACCATTTCATTCGTGACTGTCCCCACCCACCATCTCCGAGTCAAGGACAGGCTATCACAATACAGGCTTTTTGTCCTGATTGTGGCAAAGACCATCTCCCCAGAGATTGTCCAAGAAACCCCTCCAGTGCACCCAAGATTACACCCATTAATGTGGTAGGCTTAATGGCAGATTCAAGTTCAAGTAGTAGCAATGTGGCTCCTATACAAGCTGTCACTAGAGCACAAGCCTTACAACAGGATAAACCAACAGAACAATCAGAGTTGAGTGAATCAGGAGAGCCTAGTAAGAGGAAAACAAGAACATGGAAGGATACCAGAGAGAAGGCCAATCGCAAGTGGAATAAAAAGTTATCGGAACTAGAAGAAAGCTTAAAAGAAGCGAAAACAAAAATAGAAGACATTGCATCTCAAAGCCCCTCGCATGCCGAAACTCCATCCACTCCACCTCATCCCACCCCACCACCCATTGTAAATAGACCGCAACCAGGGTCTGTTCTTGCAGATCCAACCCCAGAAGGCTTGGACATGATGTTCAAAGCCTACGAGGCTCGACTTCAAGAAGGGCCTACAGCTGCAAATCTAGACAAGAGTTACCCTAGAGCGGATTTAGAGATTGAACGAATGAAAATGTGCATGAAAATGGTAGAACAAGCTCAAGCTATACTTGAGACTAGTCAAAAGTTCAATCAGACAAACTCTGTCAAACCAGATTTGCATTTCCAAGGGTTACTAGAAAGATTAGAGCAGTTGGTAAACAAACCACAAGTCTCTTTACCTCCATAGGCTCAACCAGTTATTGAAAGAGGAAGCTCACCACCAATGGGGGCTTATGTTCCTAATTCCACAGATGTTGGAATACCTCCTTCAATTCAACAGTACTCTCAAGAGTTCTTGCGGGAAATACAAGAAGAGAAATGGGCCAAGGAGAAGGGTAATTCCCCTCCTATTCCTGAGATTGATGATCTTCATGATCAATTTCCCCAAGACATTCCATCTATTTACGGAGATGAAGCAGAACAACAAGAAGACGAAAGGTTAGATTTTGAATCTAATACCTTAGAAGAACTGCCTCAATTTCCAGGCCCATGGGAATCTGAATCTCTCCAGATTAGAGCTCCCACAATACTAGTAAGAAATGAAGACTCAGTGGTTCCAAGGAACACGGATGTCGTGAAGAACACTAAGGTTCAGTGTCATCTCACTGTAGAAGAGCTGCTCAAAGCAAAGCCTAAGCTTTGGAATCATGTGAAGGATCAGGTTCCAGAACTTGATTCCAACATGCCAAAAGCAGGCTCCAAGCAAAGCGTACTAGAGATACCTCTAGACAAAATAGGGGACATGTGTGAGGGTGAAGAAGGTAATACTTATCTTCCAATCACCTACCAAGGTTACACAACCAAAGCAATCATAGATTCAGGTGCTGGTGTTGCTATTGCGACCACCTCCTTGTGGAAGCAATGGGGCAAGCCCACATTAAGACCAACTAGAATGAAGCTTCAAATGGCTGATGGTCATTTTGAAAGACCTCTAGGATTGCTAGAAGGGATCACTCTAACCACTTGTGGTGTAGAGTTTGAGCACACATTTGCTATATGTGACTTTGAGAAAAATAATGTCTATGAGATGATCCTAGGAAGACCCTTCCTACGACAATTGCAAATAGTACAGGATTGGGGAACTAACTCCTTGTACTTACAGCACTTAGGGGTCACCACCAAGGTCAATTTGAAGGATTACACCTTCAGAGATGTACCACCCCTACAGTGGAATTCTATCCACAAAGCGAAAGAAGATTCCATCTTTGTGCATTCTGAAAGTTCACCTGATCCATCATGGCTGCATGAAGATACTCATTTGTGGATGTGCAAGGTCGCAAAGGAAGAGGAAAAACGTTTAAAGGCAAGAGAAGAAGGAACTTCGTTAGGAGATAGACCAGTTAGAGACCCAGCCTACACACCGATGATCTTTCCAGATGAGGAGTTTGAGCCTCATGGCTGGCCAGAAATCTTAGCCACCATGGACATTGCTGTCAATGAGGAACAGTGGACACCTCATTGTGATGAGGAGGGTTATGATATCTCAGTGTTCATGTGTCAACCCTTGCTAGAAGAATGTGACCCTAGTGATGTCATAGAAGAAGAAGAGAATGACGATGATCTGGAGTCTATTGTGATGGATAGTTGCTTTAACTCAGAGCAGCACTATCTAGAAGATATAGGAGTGTTCACCCAGAAAGAAGAAGAACCTCTCACAAGTATTAAAACGGTAAATTCAAAGGAGGGAAGTGAGAGCAATCAAAAGAAAAAGAAAAGAAAAGCAGTGAAACAAGAAGAGGAGGAATCATTGTTTGAGGTACCAGAAAACTTCAAGAAATATGAAGTTGACGACCGCAAAATTTTGGTACGAATGCCTAAGAGAGAGGCCATCATAGGAGAATCATATGATAATAAAGAAAAGACCAAGAGGATTGTAGTGACCATTGAAGAGAACGAAGAGAGATGCACATATATAGGAGATGACCTAAGTGCAAGAGAAGAAATGGAGCTCATAGCTCTATTAAGGGAATATAGGGATGTGTTTGCATGGCACTATAGAGACTTGAAAGGGGTAGATCCAAGAATTTGCTCTCATACTATCCCCATGACTGCTGATGCTAAACCCACCAAACAGAAGCCCTACACATATAATGATACCTATGCATCCAAAATAAAAGAAGAAATTGATAGGTTGATTGAAGTTGGATTCATCTATGAGATTGAGCATACCGAATGGGTGTCCCCCATTGTTGTGGTACCCAAGAAGAACGGGAAGTTGCGAGTGTGTATTAACCTTAAAAAAGTCAATGCCGCTACGATTAGAGATAGTTATCCACTTCTAATCACAGAACACCTATTGGAGCGTGTTGCAGGCAAGGAAGTTTATAGCTTCCTTGATGGATTTTCAGGATACAATCAAGTAGCCATTGCCCCAGAAGATCAACACAAAACAGCTTTTGCTACAGAGTGGGGAATCTTTGCATTTCGGGTGATGCCATTTGGGCTCACCAATGCACCTGCAACATTCCAAAGGCTCATGTGTCATGTCTTCAAAGAGTTCTTGCGAAAGAGCTTAGAAGTGTATGTGGATGATTTATGTGCTCATTCCCAAGAAAGAAGGGTTCACATCCCTGAGCTCAGACAAATCTTCAACAAGTGTAGAGAATATCGAGTGTGTCTGAACCCAGAAAAGTGTGTGTTTATGGTGCGTCAAGGTAAAATCTTAGGTCATATTGTTTCTAAGAATGGAATCTCAACAGATGAAGATAAGGTACGAGCCATAGCGGAGCTACCAAGGCCAAGGAATATTAAAGAGGTACAAGCCTTTATGGGCCATTGTGGATACTACCGTAGGTTTATCCACATGTACGCGATCATAGCTAGACCCCTTTATGCCTTGTTGTCTAATTTTGAGTGGAACGACGAATGCGAGAATTCTTTCAACGAACTGAAAAAACGTTTGTGCACGGCACCAATACTCACCACTCCTGATTGGAATAAACCATTCCATGTCCATGTGGATGCATCCAATCATGCCATAGGATGTGTGCTAGCACAACCCACAAGTGAAGGAAACTTAGATTTGCCCATAGCATATGCTAGTAGACAGCTCACTGTAGCTGAACGGAACTATACCACAACTGAGCGAGAGGGCTTAGGCATGGTATATGCTGTGAAGAAGTTTAGACACTATTTATTGGCCAACAAGTTCAAGTTTTTCACTGATCATCAAGCTTTGTTATATTTGGTCAATAAACCTTGCAATACTGGACGCTTAGTAAGATGGTTCCTCTTACTAATGGAATATGACTTTGAAGTTGTTGTCAGGAAAGGTAGAACCCACCTTCGGGCAGATCACCTTTCTCGCATCACTTCAGGAGAGTCACCGCAAGGAGTGTCTGACGAATTACCTGATGCTTATTTGTTCAATTTAGAAGTTGTTCCTAAATGGGCAAATAAGTTGGTACCAGTCCTAACCTTTGGCCCTGCAAATAAGAATGTGAAAACATCACAAGAAGAAATTGTAAAATCACAAAAATATCACATATTAGCAAGAAGCATGTACAAACAAGATACTGAGGGTGTATTAGCTTGTTGTGTGGAGGATGATGAACATAGTAGTTGGTTGCAACAAGCCCATGAAGGAATGCTAGGAAATCACTATTCTAAACAACGAACATTGCAGAATCTAAAGCGTTTAGGAGTGTATTGGCCTAGCATGGACAAAGAAATACATGAGTGGATTAAGAATTGTCCAAGGTGCAGAGAGAGACCCCCAGTGGAGCATGTGACCCTTTATCAAGTGTCATTAATTCCAGATTGGAGTGCTCCATTGGTAGAGTTTATGAGATCGGGAAGATTACCCAAAGAGGCTAGTCTAGCAAGAAGACGAAGCATGGAGCAAGAGGCTCAAGGCTATGCCTTAGTAGGGGACAACCTATACCGAAGAGGCAAAGATGGTTACTTAAGACTATGCGTTCATGAATCAGACTATTTAAGGGTCTTAGAGACTGCACACAGCGGTGTTGCAGGAGGACATTTTGGTCCTGACCGAGTGATCAAGACCATTCTATTCTCAGGACTTTGGTGGCCCACTCTTCATATGGACGCACATACCTATGTGAAGAAATGTGACACATGCCAACGTGCACAATATCCAGTGAGAAGAGACGAGATGCCCTTGAGGCCAATGATGGGAGGACGTGCATTTTCGAAGTGGGGCATAGACTTCATAGGTCCTATTAACCCCCCAGCTAGAAACTCCCATGCAGAGTACATCATTGTAGCCACATATTACCTTACAAAGTGGGTAGAAGTCAAAGCCACAACGAAGAATGATGCTCAGACTACGGCTAAGTTCTTATTCGAGAATGTGTTCACGAGATATGGACTACCAATAGAGTTGGTGAGCGATAGAGGCACACACTTCTTGAATGAAGTCATTGAAAATCTTCTCCAAGAATTCTTGGTGATACATAAGAAATCTACCCCCTATCACCCACAAGCCAACGGACAAGCCGAGAGTACCAATAAGATCCTCTCTAACGTATTGACAAAACTGGTAAATAATAAACGCTCTGATTGGGACAAACAACTTCATCATGCTGTTTGGGCTTATCAAGTTGCCTACAAAAGGGTACTCAATGCCACCCCATTTCAGATGGTCTTCGGACAGAACGCTGTGCTACCATTAGATTTCTTAATCCCTGCCTTAAGCGTAGCACAAGAGTATGAGTGGAATGGGCATGAATTGTCCTCTAGGATCTTTGATCTCGAACGCTTGGGTGAGACGAGGCTATGAGCGGCAGCAGGCATCTACGCTGCAAAGAAGAGGCAAAAGGCATACTTTGATGCACACATCAAGGATAAGGGATTGAAAGAGGGAGATCTAGTGTTGGTATACACACTAAAACAACATGCCCGTAAGTTGGAAAAAAGAGGATACGGACCCATGATCATTAATAGAATTTCCACTAGTGGTGCTATGTGAGTGTATATGTGTGTCTCTTTTGTGTGTGTGTATATGCAAGTATATGTGTGTCCATATGTGTATGTGTGTGTATGTACATATGTGTGTGCATGCATGTATGTATATGTGGGTGTATGTATATATGTATGTACATGTGTGTATGTATATGTGTGTATGTATATGTGTGTGTATGTGTGTATGCATATGCATGTGAGTATGCATATGTGTGTGTATGTATATGCATGTGTGTATGTAATGTGTATGTGAGTGTGTATGTATATATGTGAGTGAGTGTGTATATATATGTGAGTGTGTATATATTAATGCATGCATGCATATGCATGAATATGCATGTGTGTATGTAATATGTATGTGAGTATGTGTATGCATATGTGTGTGTATGTATGTATGCATATGCATGTGTGTATGTATACGTGTGTGTGTGTGTACATGTATGTATGTATGTATATGTGTGTATGCATATGTGTGTGTATGTATGCATATGCATGTGAGTATGCATATATGTGTCTATGTATATGCATGTGTATGTAATATGTATGCAAGCGTGTATGTATATATGTGAGTGGGTGTGTATATATATGTGAGTGTGTATGTATATGTATATATGAATGCATGCATGCATATGCATGTGTGTATGTAATATGTATGTGAGTATGTGTATGCATATGTGTGTATGTATGTATGCATATGCATGTGACTTTGCATATATGTGTGTGTATGCATATGTGTGTGTATGTACTATGTATGTGAGTGTGTATGTATATGTGAATGTGTGTGTATGTGTGAGTGTGTGTATGTGTGAGTGTGTGTACGTATGTGTGTGAATTCCAAAGAACCGATGCCAAAAGGCTCGTGCAAAATTAAGGAGAAGAGAAATTAGAAAAGAGAGAAGAGAATGTATGTATGCATGTGTGTATATGTGTGTGTATGTATGAATTCATATGCATGAGTGTATATGTGTGAATGTATGTATGCATGCATATACATGAGTATGTGTGTGTGTATCTCTCTTTCTCTCTATTTATCTATCTCTTTCATCTCTCTCTCTCTCTCTCTTTTTTTATTTCATCTCTCTCTCTCGTTCATCTCTCTCTCTCATCTCTCTCTCTCTCTCTCTCTCTCTCTCTCTCTCTCTCTCTCTCTCTCTCTCTCTCTCTCTCTCTCTCTCTCTCTCTCTCTCTCTCTCTCTCTCTCTCTCTCTCTCTCTCTCTCTCTCTCTCTCTCTCTCTCTCTCTCTCTCTCTCTCTCTCTCTCTCTCTCTCTCTCTCTCTCTCTCTCTCTCTCTCTCTCTCTCTCTCTCTCTCTCTCTCTCTCTCTCTCTCTCTCTCTCTCTCTCTCTCTCTCTCTCTCTCTCTCTCTCTCTGTCAATAGAGAACAAAACAATCATTTACATCGATGTAATTCTTTGGATCGTTGTCGTCAAAGTCCACTTAACATTGTCCTTCATCAAATTCCAAAGAATCGGTGCCAAAAAGCTCCTACAAAATTACAAAGAGGAGAAATTAGAAAAGAGAAAACACAGAGAAAGAGAAAGGGTGCTAGAGTATGTGCGATACTTACCAAAATTCAAGATCTAGAGAAAGAGAGAGGTGTGCGTAGAAAGAGAGGGAGGTGTGTGTGTACACAATATGCTCACAATGCAATTCGTCCACACAAACTCAACAATAGCAGAACTAAGTTCAAATCGTGAGAAAATGTCGAATTTTTGCTCTCAGATTCGGTGAAAACACACCATTGGTATGAGCACTAGTATGAGCATCGATACAAGCATCAGTATGAGCATCGGTATGAGCATCGATATTTCCAAGAAATTACCGGTGCTCATATCGATGCCAAACATTTCCGATGCATGTACTGACCAATAATTCTTAACTGCTATACCGACGATCAAATGACCATCGGTATAGCCTCCATGGTTTTTTCAAACATTTTCAATAGTCATACTGATGTCGAAGCATGACCGTTCATATGGACAATGTCGATATGCCCCTCATGTGTTGTAGTGATTGCATCACTCCCAGGGCAAATTTGTTGATATATTTAGGTAGTGATGTGTGTGAACACACTAGGACCGTCGTGGCACTTTTTTCCCTCTTTAGGAGGTTTTTTCCCCCGGCTTGTATATAGGCCTATAGCCCTAATGGCTTACATATCTTTGTACATTCTAGTGGTAATACATTCAGTATTGTGTGTTGTTCTCCAAGCTTGTTCTTCTTCCTTGTGTTGTTCATGTGCTTCTATAGATGTCTAACTCCAACATTCCCATGTCGCTAATGATTTCAATTGGGAGTCCAAAGTGAGTCAATATGTGGTTTTGGCATCCTTTTTTCTAGTTGCTTTGGCTTCTACCCATTTTGTCAGATAATCCATGGCTACAATAATATATTCAGCATGCGACCCTTTTGCTGGGGGATTTATTGGTCCTATGAAATCAATACCCCATTTCAAAAATGCTCTAGTAGTAATCATTGGTCTTAGGGGCATGTCATCTCGTCGTATGGGATACTTTGTTCGTTGGCATACTTCACAACTTTGTACGTAAGCCTCAACGTCCATATGTAAGGTTGGCCACCATAGCCCAACAAAGAGAATCATTTTGACAATCTTGTCGACTAAAAAATGCCATCCAACTGCACTTGCATGAGCCATTTCTAGGATTGGTAAGTATTCTCCTTCATGTACTCATAATCGTAATCGATTATCCTTTACTCTTCTGAATAATTGTCTTCCTATGCTGGCATAGTCCTTGCTCTATTCTTTTAGAGATGTCCTTCTAGGTAGGCTTGCCCCCTTTGGGTAAATTTGTGATCTCAAAAAATTAACTAACCCTTTGCTCTATTCGGAGGCTATGGTGGAGTAACATAAAGAGGAAAATTTATTAGGTGGATTTTCCTTGCATTCTTGGCAGTCAATGATGTGTTTATGTACGGCCTTTTGCATATCTGTCCAATACACACCTAATCTTTTTAAATCTTTGGTTGTTCCATGAACACCCTTATGCCTTCTCCACTTGTTCACACAGGCTTGTTCAAGTAAGCTCTTATGCTCCTCATCTTCTACACACCTTAGCAACACTCCATGAGAGTCTTTAAAGTATAGGCTTTCCGCTACTATATGCAGGCTTCGTGATTGCATGAATTCCTTCTTGTTGTTCTTATTGATCCTATGATGTGGTCCATGAGTGAGTACTGGGATCAGTTTTTTAGTCATTTTGGACATACCTTCAAATTGAACAAGTATGTGTTAGGTAGATCATATGCTACTCTTGTGGGTGGTTCTCCATGTGTCATTCTTGACAACTGGTTAGCTCTTACATGAGTGTTTCCTTCTTCAATACCACTTTGAAGTCAAATTCCATCAATAATACAAACCATCTCACTAGCCTTCCTGCATTATAGGGTTTATTCCATTCAGTAGCAAATGTCGTTTTGTGTTGGTCCTTAGTAGCAATTTCTACCTAGTTGTAACTAGAGAATTCATCAAGAAACATGTAGACCTCCTTGCCTGCTACTCGTTCCAAGAGATGGTCACTTATGGGTAATGGGTAACTATCACAAATTATAGCTGCATTAACTTTTTTCAAATTGATGCATACCCTAAGTTTCCCATTCTTCTTGGGCACTACCACTAATGGTGACACCCATCTTGTATGTTTGATCTCGTAAATAAATCTAGCTGCTAATAGTTTGTCAGTTTCTTTCTTGATTTTTACCAAATATACATCATTATAGGTGAAAGGCCTTTGTTTAAAGGGCTTTGCATTTGGGGTCATGGGGATTCAATGAGAACAAATGGAAGGATCCACTTATTTAAGGTCTTTGTATGTTCATGTGAACACATCTCTATATTCCCGAATCAACTCTATCAATTCTTGCTCCTCTTCCATGGATACATCCTCTCTTATGTATGTACATCTCTCTTCCTCTCCTTCCATGGTTACTATAACCCTTCTTAGTTTGTTCTTTGTTGTCATATGTTTGTCCTTTTTGAGCTTCTCTTGGCATTTGAATAGCTATTTCTATTTCCTCTACCTCATATCACTTAAAATGTTCTGACACTTCAAATTGGTCAAGATGTTGATCTTCCTGAACTCGAACTTCCTCTTCCTTATGTCTCTCTTGATACCTTTCTATGACTATTACTCTAGGTTCTTTTTGGTCTTCATCTTGAGTTTTTTTCAAGCATTTCTCTTCTGAATCAAATTCAGGCTCCATTTCAATGCTTTCGTAGTCCTCTCCCCATTCTTTCTCTAATAGTTCTCCAGCTTCCACTTATTGGAGGACTACCATGTATAGGCTTACGTCCTGCCCTTCTTCATCTATGCATTGATTCATCATCAGGACTTCCTCATTTAGAAAAACATCTAATGTGGCTAATATTTCCATCCATCCGTGGGGTTTGAACACTTCATTTGGAAATATTTGTGGCATGTATGTTGGGTCTTCTATAGATCTATAGTTTTCATGCCCTATCGGTCACAATTGTGCCTTTTTTCTTCTCTTTTGGCTTCCTTACACATCCATAGTTGGACACCTTCATTCATCTAGGATTGATCATTCGATCCAACACTATGAATGGACACATAATCTTCCTCTCGATGGACAGGGTTCCACTACAAAGAAGGTACATCTCTATATGCGAAGGTATGCATATTTATTTTTGTGGTGGTGCCCTAATGTTGGAGGTACAAAGTGTCTCTTCCCCAACCTTCCACTACTCTTAGTTGTCTAATGAAAGGTCGTCCTAAAATCATTCCATAATTGCTAGTTTTTCCAAACTAATATATAGCTAGGGTATGCTCAAATTTCGCTTCGAACTTAGTTAGCATTATCTTTTCTAAGATTCCTAAAGGTCTTTCAACATGGCCATCTGCTAATTGGAGTTTCATTCATGTGGGTTGTAGTTTTGGCTTTCCCCATTTCTTCCATTTTTCTTTAGTGGCTATTCCTACTCCTGCTCCTGTGCCTAAAATCACTTTGGTCATGTATCCATTGAATGTGATGGGAAGTCAAGTGTTTCCTTAATCTCCCTCACTGAACTCTCCCAGTTTATCTATTGGAATTCGGATTGTGGGTGGGGCCTCTTTTGCTTTATTCTCCTTGGGTTTCTCTTCCACTTCTATCTTTAATTGTTCGGTCAAGTGTTTCCACGGCTAGGGTTTAATCCATAGCAGTTCTTCTATAGTTAAAGAACATTGGACTTTTGTTTTCTTGAGTTTTGATAATGTGTGAGATGCGTCATCATGAAACTTTCTTTCTTTGTCCCTAATTGTAGGAACATGAAATAATTCTGACCTCCTCTCATATTCCCCCATGTAATTGGGAAGTGTGGACATACTATTTATTTCCTCTCTATTTTGATCCAAAATTGATATTTCTTCACATATCTCCTCAATTTCCATTGCAGGTAAATTCCCAATGGTGTCTAGATCTTCAAAAGGTGGTGGTGCATTCCCACTTTTCTTCCATCGATCTTCTTGGACTCTGGCCCAAAGGTTGCTAGGCTAGGTAGCTTCTATTTCTGAGATTACCGAATCTTGTTCGTTTCCTTTAATGTTGGTGTTTTCCTTTCTCTCATCATCTTGGTGTCTTTCTTTGTGTTCTTGATCAGCAACATCCAAACATTCTTGGAATTGGTTTTCTGATATCCTAGTCTTGGGAAGAGCTGAGATAGAATTCTCAACTATGGCTTGTGTAATTTCAATCTTTTTTTTGCATATTTCCAATCTCTCCCTCTCCAAATATCCTCTAGCATGTTGTTCTATGCTAGGCCCTACCTCTATCCTGGATTGATAGGCCTTCAACCACACATTTAGGTCTCTAGGCATGGGATCTGCTAGAATTGATCTTGCCAAAACTTTCTCTGACTCTTTGGTTACCATGTGAGCGTTCACAGGTGTCTTCTGATTTGCATCTCTCTTAGTTTCTTCTAAAGTTGTCTCCTTTTCTTCACTCTTTCTTTTGATCCATTTGTTTTTTATTTTTTCGTGCCTTGACTTCTATCTCTAAGTGTTTTTACTTTTAGAGGCCTCCTCTAGTTCCTCTGAGTCCTCAACTCTCTGAGCTTCAGGTTCTTGTTCCTTTTCGGCCTTTGGCTGGTACAATACTCCTTTTTCTAAATTCTCTTTGGCTTTGGATCAGATAATTTCCTTTAGTGACACAATGTGTCCTTTACCACTCCCTGCTGATTCAATCACTTTGAGAACGTTGATTTGCATAGTAGGGGAGATCTTATTGGGGTTCTTGTAGGGAGTACACACGCGGAAGCAAAAGGCTCTCAAAAGTACATCATATGTGGGATAACTCTTTTGAAAGGAGAATGAATACACCTGGTAGAAGCACATGGCAAGGTACCCAAATACAAAGGAAATACAATATAAAATGGAAATAGATTAGAAATGTAGTGCCTCCTGAATACAAAATGGAGATGCACTCATGCGATACAAATGTAGATGAAGTAGGAGCAATCATGTCGTCAACACCCCCTCTGCAGCTCCATTTTGGAGCGGTTGAATGCTACAGAGGTCCACCAAGCGCTGAAGCAGAACTGGAGGTAGAGCCTTCGTGAACATGTCCGCCAGGTTCTCCTGATAGGTACACTGCTCCAGAGTAATCTCTTGAGATATGAGCTTCTCATGGATGAAGTGGTACTGGATCTCGATGTGCTTCGTCCGAGCGTGGAACACTGGATTCTTGGCGATGGCCAAGGCTGACTGGCTATCCATGTGAATACATGTCGGAGTATCCTACAAAACACCAATGTCAGATAATAAATGTCGAAGCCAGATGGCCTCACATGCTGCAAAGTTGGATGCTCAATATTCGGCCTCGGTAGATGATAGAGCAACTGTAGGCTGCATCTTACTTGCCCAAGAGATAGGTTCGGAGCCAAGCTAGAATATATACCCAGAAGTAGACCGTCGAGAATCAGGATCACGAGCCCAATCAGAATCTCAATATCCGACGAGTTCGATGCCCCCTCTATACCAAAGACCATGATGTGGGGTGAGGGCAAGGTATCGAAGTAGTCTCTGAGCAGCATCCCAATGAGTCTGACGAGGTTGATGTGCAAACTGACTGAGTATACCAACTGCATAAGCAATATCTGGTCTAGTGTTGGCAAGATAGAGTAATGAGCCAACAAGCTGTCGATAGGTATGCACATCCACAAGTGATGAAGAGTCCTCCGGTGTAAGCTTGATGTTTAGATCAAACGATAGTATGCATGGCTTCTGCCCAAAACTTGTAGGGTAGATCCTTGTGAGGAAGCATAGTTCTTGCCATTTCCATCACATTGCGTATCTTTTTTTCAGCTACTCCATTCTGGTTGAGAAAGTTATCAAAGTCATGATTGATAAACTCACCACCTCCATCTGATATGATGGTTTTAACTTTAGTCGAAGCTTCATTCTCAACTTCCTTGATCCAAGTTTGAAACTTAGAGAATGTGTCTGCCTTTGACTTCAAAAAGTACACCCAAATATAGCGAGAGTGGTCATCTACTACAAGATAAAAGTAGAGGGATCCACTCAGGGATGGGGTGTTCATGGGTCCACATAAGTCCATGTGGATAAGGGCTAGAGGGTTCCTTGCTCGTGTTGAAGCTTCCTTGGGAGCTGGGGCCCTATGTTGCTTGCCTTGGGTGCAAGCTTGGCAAACATCAGTAAGTTGCCCTATCTTTGGCAATCCCTTCACAAGTTGGGATGAAGAGATTTTTGATAAGTAAGAAGTGTGGCCAAATCTTTGGTGCCACAAACTTGAGGTTGATTCTTTGGATACAAAGCAAGATAGTTGGTAGAGGCCCTTTTCTTCAATACCTTCAGCAATGACATCCTTTGTATGAGGATCAACTACTTTAACTCAGGTGTTATCAAACCATACTTGTTTGTCCTGATCTGTAATGGCCTTGACGGAAAGTAGATTCATACATAAATTTGGAACAAAAAGAACATTGGATAAAGACTTGCATTCCCCCTGATTGTTGGTAATTTGAACTTTCCCTTTTCCTTCGATGGGTAAACTTTTGTTGTTTCAAAGATAGACTTCTCTCATGTGCTCTTTGAGTTCTTGAAAGGAGTCCTTGTCTTTGCACATATGGGAGGTGGCTCCACTATCGAAGATCCACTCATGCGGGGAGCTAGAAGTAACTAGGGCATTGGCCTCTGTGGAGATGAAGAGTTCCTCACTAGAGCAGTGGGATCTATGTTGGGATCCTTTGGATGCTTGCCTAGATGTAGAAGCCTTCGATGATTGTTTCTTTTTATAGGAAAACTTTTCTAAGTGTCCTGATTTCCCACAAAAATTACAGGTGAACTTCTTCGATGAATTATGTGATCCTTGCTTAGATCCATTGCTAGCATGATGACTTGTGGTTTTGCCCTTATTGAATGGGCCTTTGGCCTTCATGGCAAACTCTTGGGAGGAAGTCGATTTGGCTCGCGAATCATGAAGGAGCAATAGTCGACGAACCTCTTCCCAAGTTAAGACTTGGCCGCGATTATACAAAGTTGTGACAAATGTCTCGTACATCTTAGTAACTTGTTGAGAAGCCTAATGGACATGTCTTCACTAGAGATCTGCCTACCACATAGTGCTAATTTACGCTGGTAGTCCTCAAATTGGGTTATGACCTTGGTAATTGTGTCGTGTGGCCGAATGGTCAAATTATGAAACTCGGCCTCTAATGCATATATTTTTGAAGGGTTTTTGTCTTCATACAAAGGGGATAACATATCCCAAGCGTCCTTGGACGTCTTACATGCCATGGTATTTCCTTTCATCTGTTCCTCGCAGGCAAGTAACAGCTGACCTAAAGCTCATTTGTCCTTGACATTCCACACATGCCAATTGTCTAATTTGGTATCCCTATTGTGTTCGGGGTCTGATACTTCTACTACCTCATGAAGGAGATTCGTATAGAGATATGCGTGCATGACATCTTTCCATAGATTGTAATTTTGTCCATTGAGGCGTTCATCCTTAGGCATAAAAATAGGGGTGAAAGAGGGTAAGAAGTTAGCCATAGATGATGAGCTACCTTCACTTTTGGTCATTACAAGGCTTTGAGGATAAAGTGGTTAGAAACACTATCAAAGTCACTTGCCAAAGATACCGCTTCAAAATAATTGCAAAGCTTGGAATGAACAACTCGACACCACACTTAAAATTCTTGGGGAGGGGGGGGGTTAAAGTAGCCCTACTCTTGCAAAACACCAAGATGAGTCGACGCGAGAGGAGAGGGATGAGATTAGCCCATTGTACACCAATGGAGCCTTAGAGTAGGCTTAGACACTTGGAGACAACTTGGTGGGTGGGCTTAGACTAGCTTCCAACCCACACCTGCACACACAAAAGATTCTTCTTCTTATATTCTTGAGCGTACAAAGAGGGAGTCACTTAGTGCCTTGAGTGTGCCAAAATAAAGGATGGATACCCTAGAAAAGATTAAGTAACTCTTTACAACAATTATCTTGAGGGAGTTACTTTGAATGATAAATCGTGAAGACTTCAAATATGGAGAGATTACGAACTATTGGTGGCTGTCCCATGACATAACGTGAGATAAAAATCTTCGTAGATTCAATGTACAAGCTTGCAGAATAATAGGGAATGGTTCTTTGGCTACGTGGCAAGAGAACAGTTGCATCCCGCTAATTTTGTTGATCACTGCATCACACTTGCTGCGCTAATTTTGCTGACAATTGAATGACACCTACTGATTGTTGTGGCAAATTCAATATTTAGCGCAGAACGTTCTGGCACCTCCAGATAACGAAGATTACCAAAAGATGCACTTCTCCTCGCACTCTCTTTGTTCGAAAGATGGTGCGAGGTTGATTTGAATCTGAGGTGGATGGTTATCCAGATCTGGCGGTATACGTGAATGGTTTGGCATGTACTATGGCTTCTTCTGACAAGGCGTAGAGGGAATTTTGGTGCTATCACTCATAATTGGAAGCACGCTAATTACTCCTTCAGCACCTCGATAGCTAGAACATCACCAAACTTGACAACTTGCTTTTTCTGTGTGTGTAGCTCACTCCTTGAGACAACGTTGGACTGGTTGCTCTCCGTTGCTCTCGTGTTGTGGAGTCAATTTGCACATCTGTGAGTCGACACCATACTCCAGATCATTCGCTCGGGGGATGAACTCAGCATGCTATCACGTGATTGTGAGTCGCTTTGGACCTAGCAGAGATGAAGCACAATACAGAGAGTGAACATCTCTCTCTCTCTCTCTCTCTCTCGGTTGCACAGAAATGGGCACGATGTAGATGGACGCGATGGTTTGCTAAATACAATAGCTAATATGTATCGGATTCTCTCTATCTCTTAATAGAGTTGAAGCATGCCATTGTGATCAGTGGAGCATTTCCATAGTTCTAGTATGCTCGTAGAGGTTTAGCTTTGTAGCTCGCTCTCTGGCAGAGTATGCCACCATTTTTCATCTTGTTTTACTTGCAGCAGTAGGATGATCCTTATCTTCTCCTTGGTGTGCAACTTGTAGTAGTAGTATGATCTTGGTTTGCCTCCGGTGTGCAACCTCCTGCATGTAACAGAGAAGATGCTAGAACTCGATCCAATTATCTCTGCTGTTGGAGGTCCTTCTCATTCTCAGGGGTAGTCGCCATCATAGATGGGCTGGTGTCATGCTTGAAACAAAGAGTGTATCAATTCGAGTGATAGAGGGCGCTATTGCCTTGTGCGGAGAGGATGAATAGGAAAATCATGTGTACAACACAACTCTGAACCTAGACGTTTCAATGAGAAAAGCGAAATAAAATGTAACATGATTTTACAAAATGGGCATCAAATTGTGACCAAATGCAAACAAAGTATTGATAAACAGTTCGCAAATGAGGAGATGTAAGATCAAAACATACAAAAATGACCACAAAACACTACCAGAAGGAAGGGTGGGAGGGAGGGAAAATGGGATTAAAGGGGGTACAAAATAGTAAAGGATAAAGGTGGGAGGGTGGGCAAAAGAGCAAAATGAGGCCCAAAGAGCAAAAAACTGATGGCAAAAGCTTCTCTCAATGAGGAGAAAGCAAGAGCACCAAGACTCAAGCACCACCACCACCAAAATCACCGCCAAATGCACCACCAAGACCTCCACCTATCGCTCTGATACCATGTAGAGAGTACACACGTGGAAGCAAAATGAACAGTAAAGTACTCTCACAAAACAAAGAATGTGTGAGACAAAAAATGAGTAGACCATGAAATGGGTAAACTCATGTGGATTAAAAATGAGCTTGCCAAGAGCATGGAGTAAGCTCCTCAAGCTTCTAACCAAGTACAAATGAGGGGAGAGGACCTTCTTATATAGATTTGGGAGGGGCTCTCAAAAGTACATCATATGTGGGATAAGTCTCCTGAAAGGAGAATGAATACACCTGGTAGAAGCACATGGCAAGGTACCCAAATACAAAGGAAATACAATATAAAATGGAAATAGACTAGAAATGTAGTGCCTCCTGGATACAAAATAGAGACGCACTCATGCGGATACAAATGTAGATGAAGTAGGAGCAATCATGTCATCAACAGTAGGGCAATCTCAAAACACATGCTCTTTGCCACATTCATTGCAATAGCCTTCCCACACACAAGGGGGGTGGTGGGCTATAAGTTAAGGTGCATTCACTAATGAAATGATCTCCTTCACATCTATAGGATGGTCTCCTTGGTGGAGGAAGTGTAGTTGGGGGTCTAACAAGAACTGGGGCTTTAGGTGCGATGTACATAAGACTTGCATATTCTGGTCCATAAGAGCTGTCATATCCCTCATATCCATAGTAATTTTGCTTGTAGGTTTGATCATATTCAGTAAGACTTGTGTCATAGGGATAGTATTCCCCAAGTGTCTTATCGAATCTTGGGCTTAAGTTTTCTGTGTTGATGAAAGTTGTGGCTGGAAATATGGATCTTTTTGGATTTTCTTCTAGTTGGATGTACTTTATTGATACTACATTCTGTGGAGGTGGTGGCTATTGTCCTAACACAGGTTGTGCTTGGCCATATCCACCATATTCATATGTTTTTGGTGCTACTAGTGTCTCAAGTATCGATTGTATCTTGGGGCATCCTTACCACAATCCCTAGGAGGATATCCATAAGGTCTATACTAGGCTGGTACAGAGGGTCTAGTTTGTCTATTAAGGGGACAATTTTCAGTGTTATGGTTGGTTTATTTCTCGTCAATGTGACAGTACATATTAGGTCCTTGGGTTGTTTGCCTGTTGTATGGATAGGGTTGTGATGGCACCAAGCCTCTTCTTGCACAAATATGTGATGGGTGATCCCCACCACAATGTATGCATTGTCTTAACATTGGAACTCTCATAGGGGCATTCTGGTAGTTTTTTTGTCCCTACACTCCTAATTTCTTAGCCACTAAGTCTACCAGTTCTTCTACATTGCTCATGCTAGAGGTAGCATTGCTCCTTGTATCCTAAGATTTGGTGGAATTTTGTGGGGCTTTTAGGTCGTCTGCTAGGTTGTCTTCCAAATCTATGCATTCTTGCAGACATTTACTCGGTGTGTATAATCGTTTCACATATACCAAAGCTCTTAATATTCCGTTACTTAAACCATCTAAGAACAAGGATATCATTTTTTGTTGGGAGGGTCTTTTCATCAAAAAGCATCTATCTATGTAAATTTTAGCTTGATTACTCACAATGGCAAAAAGTTCTTACAAAGAGTCATCAATCGACTTTTATACATGTGCCCTAAAAATGGTCCTTTCACACAAAAGACCGACATTTTTATTGATAATCACTAAATTCCTACTATTATACAAGACTAATGTTACAATATTTGGGATTCATGCAAGAGGACTCCTCTAGTGCATTTACATGGCTTTTGATAAAGTATCATGGAATTTTGAAGAAGAAAAATTATGCTTAGATTTGAAAATTTTTGGGGCCTGCTTTTCTTTGCTTCTTTCTTTTGCAACACTTGTTCATTGATTGGTTTCTAATTTAGGGATAATCAAAACTAGGGTTTTTTATAAAAGAGATCTAAATTATTCATATTCTCCATATTCTCTCTCTCTCTCACACACACACATATTTGATACCTCTTAAGCACTTTGCACATGATTTCTTGTATCTAGTTTGTATTTTTGCCTAGATTCAGATCTTGTCGATTTGTATCATATTTGTTACCATTAGAGTCCATGTGAAAGGCCAAATGGTTGTCACGCACTTTTTTATATGTTCTTTAATAAAACATATAGTGGTCTGGTAAGCCACAAATTGTAAGTTTGACCGCATTTGTAACACCCAAGAAATCTATGTTTGTGCTCTATTGTGTTTTCTATGTATTCTATGGGATCTATGTGGAGTACTGTATGTGGTGTTCGGATCTAGGTTTTCTACATCAAGGTTATCATCGTGGAGCTCTCCATAAGTAGATTCCATTGAGGTGCATCGCTTTTGAAATACTTCATTGGTATCAGAGCATTCAGATGCAAAGTCTATGTTCCTTTTGTGCGAATGGACCGAGCATCTGCTTGCCCACCCAAGGCTTTCTTTAAGGCTTAGAAGTCACCAAAGTCATAATTGGCACCATTGGCTACGTGTGAGGGAGGACCTTAATGATCACAGAAGACAAAGGTTCGCGATACTTCTCAAGAGGTCACCCATCCTTGTATTGTTCCCCCCAGAGCTCGCTCAACCAGCAATCTCTTGCCACTAAGCTACACTCTTATGATGTTTGAAGAAGGGGAAAGACTAAGGCTAACATTACCTTGAACATGTTTTGGGCCCTCAAAGCTTGATTCTTTGATTTCAAAACCTGATTTGAAGCATTTTTGGGGTGGTTCTTCGAGCCATTTTAGAGTACTTTTGTGCATAGTTTCCTTTTCACAAGTTCAAGAACATCAAGAAGAGTGCTTTTTGTACTTCTCTAATAATTAATATTCACCTTTGGGGATGTGTGTTTTAGCCACACTAGTAAATCTACAAGTCTCTTGAAAGGTTTTAGTTGTGGTGGGAGCAGCCACCACACGTCTATGCAGGTTTTTTGAGCTTAAAGAACAGAGTTGATAGATTTTGGAGGTGTTGTTGGCCAATATTTGGGTTGTGAATTTAGCCTTTTCAGTGCCATTTTACTGCATATATTAAGCACATACATACTATGTACTCTTTTGTGGAGATCATTTATGTACGTCCATGTGTTCATTGATATAGCGGCAATATTTTTTGCATAAAGACTTTTCCGTTTAATAAAGAGGGTCGTGGTGAAGTTTTCTTAACTAAGAGACTGTGTACCTAAGTGACAACTTAGGGACTTGTGACGAAAGAGACTATTCCTCTATCACCAATGAGAGCATATAGTGGGGATCACACATTCAAATTATCAATCTGAGAAGTATTTTGAACCTAACTAAGTGTATGAAGAATTGCACTTACACAATGCTCAATGAAGCAAAATAGCTACCATTGCATGTAGATGAGTATGGTATTGCGATACATGAAACAATAGTAAGAACAAAAACAAACTTTTCTCTTAGCTTTGAACTAGGAACATGGTCAACAACGGTTTCTTTTCAAAGCTCTCAATGAGAGGCATCCAATGTTGGCACTCTGGTCCAATTTTGACAAACCTACTTCAAGATATGGGCAAAAAAATGAGTTGCACAACTCACCTAGTTTCACCACATACCTCCTCACACTTCACACATGCATTACACACTTCAGAAAAGCAAAGAATTGGATAGAAAACACATCCATGCACTCATTCCAAGCTACAGTCACACATGCAAGCTCACAAGCAAGGAGATACTGGAGGAAGAAGAAGCAAATTTGAAAATCAGAGTTCTCTCTTACTCACAATGGAAAAAAGTTTTTACAAAGTGTCATCAAATGACTTATATAGATGTGCCATAAAAATGGTCCTTTCACACAAGGGACCAACACTTTATTATAGAAAGCCTAAATTCCTACTATTTTACAAGGACTATGATACAATGTTTGGGATTTATGCATCTAGAGGACTCCTCTAGTGCATTTACAAGGCTTCAAGAGACTTTCAAAAACATTTGAAGAAGAAAATTGATGCCAAAATTGAAAATTTTTTGGGCGCTCCTTTTCCTTAGCTTCTTTACTCTGCAACACTCTCCCCTCTTTGTCTCTGTCGTCTATTGACAGGCTTTGCTGTGATAATTTGGGCTGCCACGCACGCATCTAGTGGCTAAGGATGTGATATTCTTAGTCAATCTTTGACACTTTTTAGCCTGTCCTTCTTTCTAACTTTTGGTCTTCGAATATTTCTTTGTTCTCGCATATTTGATCTTGTTGTATTACTGTAGCCTGTTTACTTCTTCTCATCGCATACACCTAGTGGCTAAGAGTGTGACTATCTTAGTCACCCTCTTCAACTTTTCAGCCTCTACCCCTCTCTAGCTTTGGTCTTTGAATAAATCTTTGTTTTCACTCATTGAGACCTCCTTCTTTCATGTTGTATCCTGATGCGTGCCCCTATGGGGCTTTGGGTAGAGGGTGGTGCTTCCTATTGAGTATAATTAAAAGTATTTGCCTTGAAGTTTAGGTGCACATCCGGATCCTTTCCTGTGGTCTTCTTGATATATCTTCGGGTTTGCTCTTTCATGATTCCATAAGGGAGGTTGAAGGGCTTCATTATCTCATTTAGATCTTTGCTTTTGATCTGAGCCTCTTTCATGACTTTCACCACTTCATTTTCAAAATTTTCTGTGAGACAAGACACCAGTAGTGCTCACTCTTTCTGACTTAGTTCTGCAGTATATGGCATTGGATGGTCATCATATTCGTCCATTGTTGGCTCCCTTATTGGTGAATGAACAATTGGGGGAGAAAGAGGGCATACCTCAGTCTCGTCAGTACCCATCTTGCATGGTTGCACCAGTGGTGTCCCCAAGTTCTTTGCTTGTTCTAACTGTGCTCTAAGCTATGCTATGATTTTCTTTCTCTTCATGTTGTACTTTACTAGCCTTGAGCTCGTCTTCCACTTTCACCTTCGCTTCACAAAGGATCCTTGTTTGATCAGCATCTTCACTACATTGCTCTATGTATTTTTGCACTACTTCTTTCCACTTAAGTTCCAATGCTTTGGTGTCCACTTTATATTTGTCTTTTAACTCAGCCTATTTTCTTTGCTCTTGCTTTAGTTGATCTTCCATCTCTAACAACTTTGCCTTCAATTCCTGAGTTCTTGCTTCTTCTGTGATAGTGCCTTTGAAGGGTTGATTTAACAGGATAGAATTCATTAATTCTTTGTTCTTTATACGTACTAGACTGTTAGCCTCGTCCATATACACTTTAATATGATTTTCCAATAGTTTGCTTTAGTTTTTCATTCGTATTCTTTCTGCTTCATACATTTCTTGTTGCTTTTTCAATGTCTTTACTTCAATTTGAAGTTCTCAAACAAGCGTAGTTACCTCGTTGAATTTGTCTTCGAGAAACGAGTGTTCCTCCTGGATATGACTGCATTCTTCATTCTTCTTTGCCAAGTCTTCTATTTTCTATGGGAGTTCCTTCTGAATGTTTATTTTCGTTGCTGAGAGTTCCTTGCTTATGGTTTCGAATCGATTTTTGGCTTCAAATAATTCTGCCTTTTCTTTTTCTTCATCCATCAATAGTGTTTGGGCATTTGTTGCTATGTCAATCATGTTTCTAACAATAGTCTTTAGTTGGTTCACATCTACATTCAGCTGTGTTTGTGATATGAGTGGTTCTTCACCCGTTCACACATCTTTACCTTGCGCAACATGTAATGTTTCCTGATGTGGCTGCTTGATATGCAGGTGCATTCTTGGCTCAACCTTCTCGATGGTGTTTGTTGTTTCTTATGTTGTAGGTTCCTCAAAGGGATCTTTTTGAGAATCGACCACCACATCCAAGGGTGATGGTTCAATAACCACTCGGATTGGTAAGGTGGGTTCTTGTTCCTCTTGTACCTCGTTAATGCCTTGCTCTTGCTTTGGATGTATAACTATTTTGGACTTGGGAGGCGATACTTCCTTGAGAGATATTCTTGTTTGCTCATTCAATTGGATGGTGTGTCCTCGTAGTTGTGGTTCTTCAGTCAAAGGTTCACTTTCCTTTTCTACTTGATGTTGTACTTGATTCAATTCATCCCATTACTCTCCTTCATGCTCATCCATGTGTATATCAGTATTAAGTGTATCATGGTTTTGGGATGATTCATCTTCTAAGCTTGAATCATTTAACCCTAGTTCTTTATACCTTTCTTGTTGTGATACATTCTTGGCTGCTTGTGATGTTCTTTGCTTAGTTGACTGGTGGTACTAGTGGCTTTGTACCGTAAGGTTGACTTTACTTCTCATATAAACATGTGTGGCATCTAATGCGGTGGAGAGATCCCTTCTTGTAATGGCTGGTGTTGTTGTTAATGATACCTTCTGGAGTTCATGCATTTTCTTAAACTGAGGGGTGTCAGATGCTTCGGCCACTCAAGCTCATTTTGCACCTCTCATGGTGGTTCTTGAGCTAGTGCCAACTTCATCCACTATTGCAACATCTTTCCGCTTCTTTGGTACAGTGGCGGCCTTCACATATTTTGACATTTCAACCATTTATATCATAGGTCGTAAACATTCTTTCATGTCTAATGCTTGATAGCTAAGCAATGTTAAAGCAGAGCTACCATTTAAGAACTTCTTGTGTCCCCACTACTTTTTAGCTTCAAATATCCACTCTTGAATGTATGGGGTTAGATTGATTTGGTTCCCGATTTGTTTGATTGCATGGGATAATAATTGTACTACCACTTTTTGAGGAGCTGTGTATCGATGCATATTGGGAAAACATAAGTGTTGATGCACAAGTCTTACTTCTTGTTTGATATCAATTCTATTAATGTCTAGGAAGGTCCTTTTGTTAGCCTCATGGCATTCATCCTTTAGATCAGTGAGACCATCCGTGGTCCAGCCAAATGCTATCTTGATCAGCTCATGTGTGAATTGAACAGTCTGCAACTCTCCATTGCAATCTAATACCATAGCTTCAGGGACGGATGGCTTATCGAGTGCTGGATGTAGGGTATTCATGACTTGTGTACAGCTTTGAAATTCAGGTTTGTAAATAAGAAGCTTCAAATAGGCCTCAATTCCAGTTTGTGTCCACACATCCACTATCCTTGGCATTTCATGCAAGATTCAAAAGTCTTGAGTCATCACAGGGAATTGATGCTCTCTGTCCATGATCTTAATGGTCACGAGGAACAAATTCTCATTCATGAGATTGTCGTCTCTGAACCAGTGTCCTCGAGCCTTAATAGTCGATTCTAGAGGAAACTCTAATATTTCATCCTCGTGAGTGGCTTCAAAATCAAAGTTAGAGGAAGCCATCTGCATTTGAATGATTCAAAGTTTTAGTGTCAAACTTGGAATAATTGGTCTTGGTGTTGCGATTGTTCACTCCTTATTTTGATTATTGGACTCCCAGTCGCTTGTCTGTAATAAGATCCTCACTTGTTCCCTCAGATTGACTACATTGAGATGAAGGGCTTAGTTGAGAATTGCAACAGCGTAACGACTGCAAATGCTCATGAATGAATGACTCTCCTCCCAACCTTATGCCTGTATATATAGCTGCTTGAACTAATGAGGACCACAAATGTAACTAGAGTCCACAAGTGCATGTGCAATCTCCTCCACTCCTTTCATATCCACCACTAGAGTCTATTAGTGGCTGGAGTGATCTCGACCACTACTTTAGTACCTTCCACTAGAGTCCACTAGTGGTTGTTGTACTCACCTCTTGAGTTAAGTCCACTGGACTCAAGTTAACTCACGTTAACTTGAGTTAGAAGGCTCTAGAGCTCTTTGGGCAAAACTCTCTTCCCATGCTCCCCATGGGAGTTGAACCCAAGACCTCTTCCTTCACAACCATGAGACTTAACCACTAGGCTAAGTGGATTACTTGAATATGAGAGCACATGACTTATGCTTGAGTCTACTCTTGAGATCTTTGGTCCTACAGACGAGTGACCAAACGGTATCCGATTTCAGATCTGTCTGAAGCCATCGGATCCCTAGATCATAGACTTACTTTATTACATTCTTCCCCCCTTGGGAAAGATTTTCGTCCTCGAAAATAAAGCTATATATATACTGTAGGCAACCCCCGAGCCTCATGTTCTAAACTTGAAGAACATGCATTCATTCAATCAGGTTATTTACTTAGAAGCTTGAAAGTAAAAACCTTCTTTAGTTGGGACCAACTTAAAGCTTGAAAGCTGGAAAACGTCGTTGGATTGTGGAAACTTTTTCCCATGTTGAATTTTCTTCAGTTCCATCCTTCCATTTTACTAAGCACTCTTCATACAAGTGGCTTCTTGTACGTTTATCTCGGGTGCGAAGTATCCTTTCAGGTTCATGAGGAACTGTTTCATTTACTGGAATAGGAAGTATAACTTGTTGTCCAACTAGATTATCTGAATCTGTTAGACTCTTCCTAAGTCGACTAACATGGAACACTGGATGAATCCAACTATCATCTGGAAGTTGTAGTTCATAAGCCCACAAACCAACTTTCTTGGTGATTGGAAAAGGACCACAATACCTAGGTGACAACTTGGCACATTGACCAGTCTTGAATTTTTCCGATCTTTCAGGAATACGAAGATAAACTTGATCACCAACCTGAAAACTAACATCTCTACGCTTCGGATCGGCATAAGCCTTTGCACGATCTTGAGCTTTCGTTAGGTTTTCTTTAGCTAACTTGAGCTTAAAGTTCATGTCTTGAAGGAACTCTTGAGCTGCTTGAACTCGTTCATTATGAAGTCCTACTGCATAAGGAGATCTAGGCTGGAAACCATACATCAACATGAATGGGCTAAATTCAGTTGATGAATTCTTGGCACTATTATAGGCAAATTCAGCTAATGGAAGATAATCTTCCCAGTCAGTCTGTTTGGAAGTAACATAAGCTCTGAGTATGTCTTCCAAAATCTGATTGACTTTCTCTGTCTGTCCATCCGTCTGGGGATGTTCAGCTGTACTTAAACTTAGTTTAGTTTCAAGTCTACTAAAGACTGCTCGCCAAAAATGACTTGTAAATCGAGCATCTCTATCAGAAACTATGTCTACTGGAAGACCATAGAGTCTATAAAGTTGATTTACAAATATTTTTGCAAGTTCTGGAGTCTTATAAGTAGTCTTGACTGGTATAAACTGAGCAAGTTTAGTCAATCGATCAACTACAACCCAAACTGAATCAAAGCCCTTCTGAGTGCGGGGTAATCCAGAAATGAAATCCATGGAAATACTTTCCCACTTTCCTTTGGGAATTTCCAATGGATGCAGCAATCCTCCAACTTTAAGTCGTTCAAATTTATTTACTTGACATTTATGGCACTTAGATACATAGTTTTGCACATCTTGATGCAAACTAGGCCAATAAAATTGTCTTTTTACTAACTCATAGGTTCTGTTAATACCAGGATGTCCTGCACTTGGAGCATCATGGCATTCGAAAAGTACTTGATTTCGTATGTCCAAGGTACTTGGAACACAAACCTTACCTTTATAAAGCAAATATTCATCTTGGAGAGAATAGTGTTTAAACTTTCTTTCAGAAGTACTTGCTTCATTTTGTTCAGCTTGCTCAGCTGCTTTCCAAGCTTGACTGTAGCTTGGATCCTCTTTGCAGCTTCCTTTCAAAGTTGAAATAAATTCACTTTGAATTTGTACAAAACTTAGATTGTTCAACATAGGCATCCGACTTAAGGCGTCTGCTACTGCATTGAACTTTCCTTTTCTGTACCTGAGTTCATAATCGAACTCTTGCAACTGTTCGGCCCATCTAGCTTTTCTACCTCTAAGGTCAGGTTGGTTTGCAAACCACTTTATGCTCTCTTGATCAAAAACTATGGTCAGCTTTGATCCATATAGATAATGGCGCCATTTCTTCAGAGCATTGATAATAGCAAACATCTCTCGCTCATAGGTAGAGTAATTTTGCTGAGCAGGACTTAGCTTTCTACTCTCGAAAGCTATTGGTCGACCATCTTGGCTTAGTACTGCTCCTACTGCAGATGAACTTGCATCTGTCTCTAATTGGAAAGGCTTGTTCGGATCTACAATTTGTAGAACCGGGGCCGAGGCTAAAGCAAGTTTTAGTTCTTGAAAACTCTTTGCTTGCTCTTCTTTCCAATTTAACTTCTGATGCTTCCCTTTGAGTTGATCAGTCAAAGGTACTGCAATCTTGGCATATCTAGCCACAAACTTCCGATAATATCCTGCCAATCCGAGAAAACTTTGTAATTCTCGAACCGTCTTGGGCTCAGGCCATTCAAGAATCGCTTGGACCTTTTCCGGGTCAACTTTGATTCCTTCCGCGGAAATAATATGACCTAAATACTTTACTTCTGGGGTAAAGAATTCACATTTTGACTCTTTACCGTAAAGTTTATTATCGCGAAGAAGTTGAAAAACTTTTTTCAAGTGCTCTAAGTGACTTTCATGATCTTTACTGTAGATCAGAATATCATCGAGAAAATCTACAACAAATTTTCCCAAATACGGCTTTAGCACTTGATTCATCAAAGTCATAAATGTTGCGGGTGCGTTTGTCAACCCGAACGGCATCACTAAAAACTCGTAGTGACCAAACTTTGTTCGAAAAGCTGTTTTAGGAATATCATCATCTTTGATCCTGATCTGATGATAACCTTGGCGTAAATCAATCTTAGAAAAGACTGTAGCCCCTTTTAAACTATCGAAAAGATCTTCGACTAGTGGCATGGGATACTTGTTCTTTATCGTAAGATTGTTTAACGCCCTATAATCTACGCACAGCCTCATAGTTCCATCTTTCTTTTTCACTAGAAGGATGGGTGCTGCCCATGGAGACTGGCTTGGGCGGATAAATCCTTTATCCAAATACTCTTGGATTTGATTTTCTACTTCTTGATTCTGGACATAGGGGAGGCGGTATGGGTTTTGAGATTTTGGCTTGGTACCCGGAAACAGATCTATACTGTGATCAATGTTTCCACGAGAGGGTGGCAAGCCGTAGGGGAGTTCCTTAGGGAACACATCTTTAAATTCCTTCATTAAATTGTTAAATTTAACATGAACTTCTCGAGGAATAAAGGACGAGACATAAGAAACTTGATTTATATTATCAGAATCTATTACATCGGTGCCAAGGACAAGAAAAGCTTGAGTCCTAGCTTCAGTGTTTACAAGTTTCTTAAGTTCTGTGTATGATATCAAAGGGATACTTGGAACATCATGCTCACCCTTGATCTTATACACAACACCGTCACGCTGGAATTCCAAAGTATTTGTAAAATAACACCTGGTCAATGAAGGACCTAGACTCCATAGCCACTCTCTCCCTAAAACAAGATCTACCCGATCCATGTTCATGATTTGGAAGTCCAAGGTATCTTGAAATCCTTGGATTTCTAGTTCCAAATTACATATCATTGTGTCCCAAACACGGGTGTCTTGACCGTGCATCATAGAGACAATGTATTTATGAGGAGAGGCTTTCTGAGGAAGAGCTAACTTTTTAACTACTGCATAATTGATAAAATTATGTGTAGCCGAGTCATCCACCATTATCCGGATGGTGTGACCTTTTACTGATCCATGCAACTTGACCAAATCATGTGGACCAAACTCTTGAGGTTGCCACATGTTTTTGGAAATTTGACATGAATGGGTACTGTTGCAGTGCATAATCTGAACCTTCTTTGCACTTGAATTTGCATCCAAGTCCAAAGATTGAATCAGATGGATTTGCGGTTGCTGCTTACCCTTGCCTTTGCTTTCTCTTCCGACCGGACAGGCACGGCTTCGATGTCCAGGCTTGAGACATTTAAAGCACAAGTTTTCTTTTTGCGCTTTATCATGATCTTCTGGAGAAAGGATGTGTCTAAAAACACGAGGTTTCTTAGACACCCTTTCATTAGATCTAGTCCCTTTACCCTTACGCTTGAAGTTATTCTTCTGGGAATAACTGCTTTCCTGCGGGACATCCAAACATGAATTGTCCTCATAAATCTGTGCGACCTTAATCGCCTCTTCAAGGGATTTAGGCGCATGCCTCTTAACTTCACTTCGAATTCGCTGGTTAAGTCCTCTGACAAAACCGCGAAGTCGATGGAAGTCATCTAAATTCTTTAACTTCAGAATTACATCTCTGTATTCTGAAATATACACCAATAGCGGTCTACCCTTCTGCTGAATTTTATCCCAAGCTTCCCAATTGCATTCCTCCTCATTCTCGGGGAGAAACTCTTTCTTGAAAAGATGGGAAAATTCATTCCAAGTGGTGGGTTTCTTGTGAGTCTCAGAGAGACTCATCCACCATGTATAAGCTTTCGGTCCTAGCGATAAACTGGCTTCTACTACCCTCACATGATCCGGGGTATGTTTGAGTTCATGGACATCTTTCCATTTCTCTAAGAAAGTCAAAACCGCGTCCTTATTCCTATCCTTATCCTCTCCAGAGAAATAAGGAGAACGGATCTCCTTTCCCAAGGAAAGATCCACAGGGCGGTTATGAGTTTCTAACATACCTACCGAAGCAACGCACAAGGGAGTAGAAGACGCTAGACTCAAACGGCTCATACTTCCCGCTAAAGGAAACATGTCTATTTGGGGAGAGGATAATTCCTTATCCTTTTCCATCCTAACAGACATCGGTGAAGTTGCGATCGTATCTGTGTGACTACCTAAAATAGTCTTACTGAAATCCTTAGGCGTCTGAAGTAAGTTCAGAATGGCCTTAAGGTGATCCTGGATTCCATCAACAGATTGACGGAGTACTGCAACCTCATCCGGAACACTGGACAACCGTCCAAGCTTTTGCTCAACTAGCAACATCCTACTCTCCATATCTTTCCTCTCGTTTAGAGTAGTGATTGTTTCCCCTTTACTCGCAAATTCCTCAACGTCTAATGCTACAATCGTCGCTGATTCTATTTTAGATGCATCAGACGCATGACTTGTATTTGAAACCATAGGTGCAGATGAATGCAATGCACGTGCAACTATTGGTGGTCTAGGCATGAATGAGGATGTTACTAAAATAGGAACAGAAACAAACACTGACGTACTAGTAGTACTCGTAAGCGAGACGTGGCTAGAAGTCCCCTCCATCGCACACAAAGCGTTATTAAACTTACTAAGTATTCCTAACGCAAGTAGTGTGTGCAACAAAATCAAAAGAGTTATGCAAGAATATCACAAGAAATAGTCCCTGATGATTTGGTCCGTTGAGGTCGACTTGATTCTAGCCGAGAGTGCTAGACTTATGACGAAGATAGGCCTCCGGATCTTCACTCCACAACTCCACTTCCTTCAAGCTTTGCTCAATCTTTAGTTCTCCTTGTTTGTTTCTTTGGCTAAAAGCAACATACTCCTCGGGTTCCAGCCTGCAGCAATTGACTTGGCTCCTTGGATGGATGAGAGGACTTGGCTCCTTGAATGGATGAGAGTTTAGCTTGCACTTCAGCTCTGATCACTGTTTTAGTAAAGTCTCTTCTGCATTAGAAGGCAATCAAAATGATGGTGCGCCTTGGGTAAGGCAATCGTCTCTCAAACCACCCACGCAGGTTCGAATCCCCTGGAACGCAGCGGCGCACTCGACGTTCTTTTCTTTTTTTCTTCGTGGCTCCTAATTGAGACCGTCTGCACCGCGGGATTCAGAACACAAGCTTTCTGCCGGTCTAACAGGCCACGAACAACGCTTAGGTTGTGTGGATAGAAGAAGTCGCTCCAGCTGGGGGGACGAGGGTTCAAATCCCTAACAGTGCACTACAGAAATCGTATTTTTTTTTCGCCTTAATAATAGTCTTCTACAGCGCCGAGAAAGGAACAAGATGATGTGGCCTGCATATCAGAACGTGCGCGACCGTTTGGCTTTGTGGTTAGAGCGGCGCCCTCTTAAAGGAGAAACGGGGGTTCGAATCCCGTCTTCTGCACTGTAGTGATGTACTTCTTTTTGGAGTATGCTTCAAACTCGATGATGCTAACGCGAGGAAATCGGCGCACTTCTCCGTTCAGCTGCGAGCAGAATGCTTTGATTTCGTCGAAGGAGCAATACACACACAAATAGGAGAGCACAAGATGAGCAAGATAATGAGGATGAGAGCTATGAAGAGAATCAAGCTCTGATACCAATGCAACAGCGTAACGACTGCAAATGCTCATGAATGAATGACTCTCCTCCCAACCTTATGCCTGTATATATAGCTGCTTGAACTAATGAGGACCACAAATGTAACTAGAGTCCACAAGTGCATGTGCAATCTCCTCCACTCCTTTCATATCCACCACTAGAGTCTATTAGTGGCTGGAGTGATCTCGACCACTACTTTAGTACCTTCCACTAGAGTCCACTAGTGGTTGTTGTACTCACCTCTTGAGTTAAGTCCACTGGACTCAAGTTAACTCACGTTAACTTGAGTTAGAAGGCTCTAGAGCTCTTTGGGCAAAACTCTCTTCCCATGCTCCCCATGGGAGTTGAACCCAAGACCTCTTCCTTCACAACCATGAGACTTAACCACTAGGCTAAGTGGATTACTTGAATATGAGAGCACATGACTTATGCTTGAGTCTACTCTTGAGATCTTTGGTCCTACAGACGAGTGACCAAACGGTATCCGATTTCAGATCTGTCTGAAGCCATCGGATCCCTAGATCATAGACTTACTTTATTACAAGAATCCTGTGTAAGGAGACTAGGGGTTTCCAGGCTTGGGTCATAAATGAAAGCTAGTTGATTAGGGTTTGGGATTGGTGTAGATTCACATGCAGACATATAGTCATTATCGTTATACTTCACGCGGACTGTCTTTAGAGACTTCTCATCTAGTAGGCTAAAGACTTCTCTGAGTCTAATCTTAGCAAATATATAGCCTAAGGCTAACTGAATTGATACCTCAAATTTGTATATCCAGTCTTGAACTAACATTAGTTCCTCCACCATGTCATCATCTTTGCTGACTAGAAGCTTGTGATGCATTGAATTTTTACCCAGGTATAAAGATATGATGACTTCTCCTAAACATTCAATGGTATTTCCTCCTATGCCCATCATGTATGCCTTAGTTGGGTTAAGTGATGCATTTAATTGCCTAGCTAATGAAAAGCGTATGCAACTTAATGCCGCCCCGGCATTAATCAATGCATCTAATAACTGGTATTCCTCAGTTCCTACTCCTAGATTTAGGTAGGTTTGTGGGACTTGTCGTCCTATAGTCATAGTTTTTGCTGCCCTATAGTTGGCTATGGGGATTGGCTCCTCTCCTTATCGATATCTTTCATCTCTTTCTCTCATCCATTCTTTTCGCTTTCATATGCATTCCAATGCTTCAAGTCTTGCTTCTTCTCTAATTCTCTCACCCTCTTCCCTTTGGTTCTTTGTCTTTTGAGGTCTACTCATCATCTCATCTGTTAAGGGTTCTAAATATTTCTTCACACGATAGCCACTTATATAATTTGGTAGAATTTCTCCCTCTAGGGTGGCTAGGTTCTTCTCTTTCATGAAATATACCCATACTTTTTCGTGTATGGTCATCAATGAAAGTAACATAAAACCTGCAACCGCCCATAGATGTGTTCTTTGTTGGACCCCAAACATCTATATGTACTACTTCTAGTACATTCTCACTAACATGCTTGTCATGTGGAAATGATGCTCTTGATTGTTTGCCAAATTGACATGCTGCACATACCTTTTTAATTTCAGCAACTTTGAAATTTGGTAGTCCATGGACAATCTCCTTTGACTGCATCAATTTCAGCCTTTGCAAGTTCGCATGTCCAATTCGTTTGTGCCACATCTCTATATCTGCAATAACTCCTGCACCTTTTGCAAACATGGCTGCATTCATTTTAAGAATCTTCACATTTAAGGTGAACATCCTTTTGTTTCCTTTGACAACCAATCGTCCATCTTGCTTGTACTCTTCTACATATAATCCATCAGCATTGAACCTGACTTGTAAGCCCTAGTCAACTATTTGTCCAACAGAAACCAGATTCTTTGTTATATTTGGAACATGCAGCACATCAGCAAGATGTTTTACCTTTCCATCCTCCATCGATAGTGCTATGTTTCTTGTATGCTCAATAGGATGTGATGTGTCATCACTTGTTTCAACATATCCAAGAACTAGCAATTTTTGCAAAGTAATAAACCATTTTGCATGACTGGTCATGTGATTTGAAGCACTTGAATCAACATACCAGACATTATCATTTGATTTTGAAACACCAGCAGACATCGTATTCATCATGTGATGTTGAACCATGAACAACTTCTCAGAATCATCTACACTTATGGATGCATAGTTATTCTGTTGCCTTCTGTTATTTTGATTCTTCAACATGCAATCACGTTCAAAGTGTCGAGGTTTACCACAATTCCAACATCCTTTACTGTCATTACTTGAATCATTTCTTTGGAAATTTATGCGCCCTCTTTGGCTCCCCGTGCCTCAAAACTGTCCTCTTCCTCTTACATGATTCTGTTGTTGACTTTGGTCTTGGTTACTATTTCCTCTTCCACTTCCAAAACCTCTAACTCTACCTCTTCCTCTACTAGAGTAGAAAACCTGCTCAGAACTAGATTTTCCTTGGGAGTTTGAATCCTCACCAAGCTTCTTTTATTCAATAATCAGCATAGATACCAGATCAGCAAAATTCGGAATATTTTCCCTAGTCTGTATAGAAGTTCTGAACTGCTTATATGCAGCTCCTAAACCACGAAGACACACTTCCACCTTATCATCATCATCTACATTCATGCCAATAGATGCAAGTGACTCACATACGCTTTTGATTTTCAAGGTGTAGTAACTTACCGACATGCTCTTCTTCTCCAATGTGTGTAGCTTGTTCTTGAGTTGCGATTTCTGTGCCTTTGTATTGGTCATACAATGTGACCAAACTGTTCCAAGCCTCTTTTGGAGTCTTGGCATCCTATATGTGTCTAATCATGCTATCTTGTATGCTAACAGATAGCCAGTACATTACCTTTAGTGCTCCTTGATTCCATTCCTCATATGCTCTTACCTGATCTGCAGTCTGATTCCTTTTTGGTAATTGCAGAGCATTTTCATTCTCTCCTTCGATGTACTTTGATTAGCCTTTTCCCATCAGGAAATTCGTCATTCTGAATCTCCAAGCATGGAAGTTGTTCTTGTCCAGCTTATCACTCATAAACTGACTCATTCCATCTATGTTTTCCATTTCTGTAGCAATTCACAACACTGCAAAACACTACAAGCATTACTTCTACTTGAACACTGTCACACTATGACGTGACAGTTCGATCTCAGAAAAACACAGTTTTTGTGTATCAACAGTACACGGAATTGCTTGAAATTTTGGATATGGAATATATGAGTGTTATCGAACACAATGCAAGTTACAATTTCTGAAATTGACCTAGTTTTTCTATGGGCCCCACCTTGTGGGCTCTAAACGGAGGTCGAGATGGCTCCGAAACTTTGATCTAACAAAAACGAGTGACCCTAAAGGGATAACACTCGAAAATATTTTGAGGTCTTCTACCTTCACGCTAATTTTTGTAGCAAATGAGGGTCATTTGTGAATCATGTTTTCTCCACGCCTTGTTGCGTACTCTTCACCGTCGCCTTCTCCACGAGCTCTCTACAGCCATGTTGGCTCTGATACCATGTCACGAGGAAGGAGATAAGGAAGAGAGCTCACACACACTCTCACTCTCAAGAAGAAGCACACACACAGATTGAGGCAAGGAAGAATGATCTTCTTCTTCTTCTATTACATAAAAAAGAATGTACAAGAATGACCTAAAACAAGAATACAACAAGTGCAATATATAAAGATTAGTACATAAGAAAAAAAGCCTAATGTCCGTGAATGAGTGAGCTAGCAAGGAACAAATGTGCCATCACTCTCGGTAGATAAATCTAATAAAGCTCAATGAAGTATCCCTAACATATATCGGTGTGACCACTATACATGTCAGAGAAACCAAAAACTGGTACGTGTCATCCTGGATCATCACATGTTGAGCTTGATATCTCAACCCTTTGTTCTTTGACACACATCACACCTCTGAACATATGTTGTCATGTCCTGATACAAAGTTGGCCACCATAATCCGACAAAAAGAATCATCTTTGCAATCTTGTGAGCTGAAAAATGACCTCCTCCTACTCTCGCATGGGCCATCCCCAAAACATAGATATACTCATCTTCATGTACGCATAATCGTAGTTGTTTGTCTTGAACACATTTAAATAGTTGTCTTCCTATAAGGGTATAATCTTTACTTTGCTCCTCTAAATCCCGTTTTCTTTCTAGGCTTGCCCCTTTCATTTATTCATGTGTCTTTAAAAAGTTCACTAAAGGTAAACTCCATCTAGGTGCTATTGTGGAATAGCATAGCGTAAAATTTTCCTCTAGTTCTTCCTCTTGATAGGTGGGACAATTTGTTACATGCAAATGAACATCTTTATGCATCCCTAGCCAATACACTCCTAACCTTTTTAGTTCTTGTATTGTACCACTGATACTTCTATGTTTCTTCCATGGATTTATGTGGGCGTGTCTCAACCAAGTTTCTTGTTCATCCTCGTCTACACACCTCAGTAGAAGTCCACTAGAATCTTGATTATATGGGCTTCTTGCTACAATGTGAAGATTCCTAGTCTTCCATAATTGTTGGGTTTTATCCAAATTAATCCTATGACCAGGTCCATGCGTAAGTATAGGTATCAAATTTTCTGCCCACTGTGGAAAAACTTCTAAGTTAAAAAGACAGGTGTCAGGCAAGTCATCCGCAACTCTAGTTGGGGGTCCTCCATGCATCATTCAAGATAGATGATAAGCTCTAACATATGTGTTTCCTTTCTTAACCACTACTTCAAAGTCAAATTCCATTAATAGTAGAAACCATCTCATTTGTCTTCCAATGTTACATGGTTTATTGATAAGCTCTAACATATGTGTTTCCTTTCTTAACCACTACTTCAAAGTCAAATTCCATTAATAGTAGAAACCATCTCATTTGTCTTCCAATGTTACATGGTTTATTGACCAAGTATAATAGAGCTTGATGATCAATAAAGAATTTGAATTTTTTTGCCAATAAGTAGTGCCAGAATTTCTTTACAGCGTATACCATTCATAATCCCTCTTGTTTGGTGGTATTCTAATTATGTTCGGCTTGGTTGAGCCGCCTGCTAGTGTAGGCGATAGGGTGATCAAGTTTTCTTTCATCTGCAGGTTGTGTTAAGATGCATTCTATGGCATATTTAGAAGCATCTACATGGATGTGAAATGGTTTATTCCAATTTGGTACTTTTAGAAAAATCAGTCTGCTTTTCAGCTCATTGAATGCTTTCTCACAATCTTCAATCCAATTGAACTGAGTCAATAAGCCATATAGAGTCAAGCAATTATGGCCTACATGTGGATAAATCCATGATAGTATCCACAATGTCCCATGAATGCTTGTACTTCTTTCATATTTTTTGGTCAGGGTAGTTCTAGAATAACTTTGATCTTATCTTCATATGTGGATATTCCATTCTTAGACACTATATGCCCCAAGATTTTTCCTTGTCTTACCATGAAGACACATTTTTTTGGGTTTAGGCAGACTTTGTATTGTCTACATTTTTCAAAAATTCTCCTCAACTCAGGTATGTGATCCATTCTTCATGAAGAATAAGTGCACAAATCATCAACATATACTTTCATGCTTTTCCTAAGGAATTCCTTAAAAACATGACACATTAATTTCTAAAAGGTGGTTGGCACTTTGGTTAGGCCAAACGGCATACCCTAAAAGCATATACTCCCCATTCTGTGGCAAATGGAGTTTTGTGTTGATCCTTTGGAGCAATTACAACTTGGTTGTAACTAGAGAATCCATCACGGAAGTTATAAACTTCCTTGCCTACCACTCTCTCCAAGAGGTGAGATGTAATGGATAATGGGTAACTATCTCAAATAGTGGCTGCATTAACTTTCTTGAGGTTGATGCACACCCTAAGTTTGCCATTTTTCTTGGGTACTACTACCAAGGGTGACACCCATTCTATGTGTTCAATTTCATAAATGAATCCTACTGCCAATAATTTGTCTATTTCTTCCTTAATTTTGGCAGAGTATACATCATTGTATGTGTATGGTCGTTGTTTGGATGGTTTAGCGTCAGGAGTCATAGGAATACAGTGTGAATAGATAGAGGGATCCACTCCTTTTAAATCCTTGTATGTCGCAGCAGATACATCCCTATAATTTTGAATCAACTCTATAAGTTCTTGCTCTTTGCTTTTTGACACGTCCTTCCCTATGTAGGTGCATCTTTCCTCTTCTCCTTCTATGGTCACAGTGACTTTTTTGGTCTGTTCTTTATTATCATACACTATTCCTTCTTGTGCTTGTCATTCAGGCATTTAGATGGCAATTTCCCTTTCCTCCACTTCATATTTTTTAAAATGTTTGGGGACCTCAAACTGCTCCCTAATAGTCTCTTTTGAATTGATATTCCCTTGGCTTTCTTTTTGTTCTAGGGTGGAAGTGATTCCAACATCAATTTCTTTATGTTGTCCCTCTAAGTGAGGTCCTTCTTCTTGAGTATCAGGTTCCATTTCTATACTTTCATAATCTTTTGTCCACTCTTTCTCTATCCATTCTCCTTCCTCTGTCTCTTGTAGTACAACCATGTATAGACTTACATCGTACCCATCCTTGTCTATGCACTCGTTGAGGGTCAGGAATTCTTCATTGACACACACATCTAATGTGGCCAATATCTCCATCCATCCATGGGGCTCGAACTCTTCATCCAGAAACACTTGTGGCATATATGGTGGATCATCTAATGGTCTAGAGATTCTACAACCTAGTTGCCATGTTTGTGCTCTTTCTTCTTCTCTTCTAGCCGCCTTACACATCCATAGATGGGTGTCTTCATGCATCCAGGATTGGTCTTCAGATCCTACACTATGGACTGATAGGTCATCCTCTTATTTATGTATTGAGTTCCATTGTAGAGGTGCGACATCTTGATAAGCTTATGTATGGAGGTTTATCCTTGTGTTTGTGCCCCTATGTTGCAGATATACTGCATCTCTACCCCAGTCTTGCACTACCCTTAGTTGTCTAATTCCTCCAAACATTCCTCACAATTTATCCTCTTCATTCATCATTCCCCGATTCTTGTTCGCATCTAGTTCTTCAAAAGGCAGATCAATGCCCTCGGTTTTCCTCCATCTCTCTTCCTAGACTCTAGTCCATAGATCGTGAGGCCAATTAGCTTCTACTTCTGGGATCATAGAACTTTGTTCATGGTTTTCAATGGCTATGCTTTCAGTTTTCTCTACAATCCTTCTGCCTTCTTAAGGGTCATGTGCTCCTAAACCTTCTTGAAATTCTCTCTCAAGTATTCTTGTTTCTGGAAGGTGTTGGATAGGTTTTCTTAGTGTGTTTTGAGCCATTTCGATCAATGTTTTGTAGATTTCTAGCCTTTCTTTTTCCAAATCTCCTCTTGGGTAGCTTACTTCGTGTTGTTCCACACTTGTTCTTGCTTTGATCTTAGATTGATATGCATTTATCCACATGGATAGATCTTCGGGTATTGGATCAGCTAAAACCGACCATGCTTATTGTTTTTGTTGCACTTTCTCTCGTTTACTTGAATCCTTACTAGCCATAGGATTTGTAGATTTGATTTGGCTCCTCTTTGCTCTTCTCTTCCTCCTTCTTTTGAGTCCACTTGTTTCTCGATTTCTCTCGTTGAGCTTTTCATCTTTTGAGTCCATTTTACCTTCGAATTTCTTCATATTCCTTTGAATCTAGCACTATTTGAGGCATCGATGTTTCAAGTTTGTTGGTTTCTTGTATCATTGAATCTAACCCTTCCGGACCTTCTTTAGCTCTTGCTCTTGTAATTGCCTTCAATGGTACCGTATATTCTTTATCACTTCCAGAGGACTCTACCACTTTTACTATGTTTACTTGAGTGGTGTGGTTCGTCTTGTTAGGGTTTTTGGGACAATGCCTAAACAAATGCTCCTTTCCACAATCACTAAAACATCCTTTCCAAACCTTATGTGGTGGTTGGTAAGGCAAAGTATATTCCCTAATGAAATGGTCTCCTCCACAACAATAACAAGATCCTCGAGGGACTGGAGGTCTAATCAAAGGTCTAGAGGGTGCGTGGGCTCTTGAGTTTTTTGTACATTAGTGTAGCATATTCAGCTTCGTATCCATATGATCGATCATAGTCCTCGTGTCCATAAGGGCATTGCTCATAGGCCTGCTTGTAGTTCATAGAGTCAGCTTTGTATGTATAGTGGTCTCCCTAGTGTTGATCACAGGGTTGATTATGGCCCGGGACAGTTAATGAAGTAGTTGGCACTTGTGCTCTCTCGGGGTTCTCTTTAGCTTGGGCAAATTTCACTGGAACAGCATTCTATGGTTGAGGTGGTTGTTGTCCCAACACTGGCTGTGGTTGATTGTATCCTGGGTATTCGTAAGGGCATTGAATTGGAGGTGGGTTCTAGTACTAAGGATATCTAGGAAATTCCCTTCCTTGGTCTCTAGTTGGGTATCCATATGGCCTGAATTGGGGTGGTTGGATAGGTCTAGGTTGTCTATTGTAAGGACAATTTTCAGTATTGTGATTCCTGTATTTCTTTTCAATACTACAATACTGAGCTTGACTTTGTACTGGTGGATGGTTGTAAACATATGGGGTTGATGGAACAATTCCCCTATTGCACACATGAGAAGGATGATCCCCTCCATAGTGTACACATCTTCTTAGCATTGGCATTTGTAATGGGGGGTTGGGGTAATTCTTCTATCCCTGCATGCCTAATTTTTTGGCTACTAAGTCTACAATTTCTTCTACATTGTTGCTTGCACTAGAGATGCTGCTAGAACCATCCTCACTCTTATTCTTGGTTTGGGGAATCTTCGTCTTCTGAAAAGTTATCTTTCATATCTATACATTCCTTCAAGCATTCAGTCAATGTTTGGAATCTCTTTACATACACTAATGCTCTTAGAGATCCATTGACTAGTCCCTCTAAAAATAATGAGATCATTTTCTGTTGTGTAGGCCTTTCTTCCATGGGACATCTATCCACATATTCTTTAAATCTCCTAGCCGCCAATCGTACTGTCTCCGTAGGGGACTGTTTGAAGCTGTGAATCAAAGATGAAGAGTTATTCTTAATGCCAATCTTTGTGAATTCTTCGATCATTTCCTCAAATACTTGTTCCATATTTAGGAAACTATTGGGTTCCAGTGGTTGGAACCAGGCCAAAGCTGTATCCGTAAGGGTCAAACCAAATGACTCATATTGAATCATGAAATCTTCCACCTGTTCAGCATGAATCACTTGCTTGAATTTGGCTATGTGATTCTAAGGTTTGCCAGACCCATCATAGTGGCTCCTCATGCATTTGGCCACTTGAATTTGTTGCAATCTTCTACCTAGTTCTGGTGGTCTGGGCATAACAAGAATGGTTGGATGTCTCGCTTGAACTCCAATTCCCCTACCTAATGGTGGTTTCTCGAGAATGGGGTTTCTATTTCTAGGTTCTCCATTGGTTGGGGGTTGATAGTTAGGATTGGCTCCTGGTGTGGAAAACTGAACATTAGTCCTCGCAAGAATGTTCTGTTGATGAGCCAGCCCAAAGGTCTTATGAGCATAGCTTTGGTATGTTCCTTGAGGGTTCTGGGAGGTAGTTCCTAGGTCTCTAGGGGGAAACATTGGTATGCTTAATCGGGATCTGTGTTGATCCGACATGGGCTAGTGATTTCTCATGTTCCTGTCAAGATAGGTAATTCTAGAGAGCTCCTCCAGGTCTTGTAGCTCATAAATGGTGACGGGGTTGCTACTTTCTCTCCACAAAGATGAAGGGGCTTGTAGTAGTTTCTCCATCTCTGCTACCATATACACATTGGTCAATATGCCACCCTTGTTGATATATTTAGGTAGTGATGTGTGTGAACACTCTAGGACTTCCGGGGCACTTTTTTCCCTCTTTAGGAGGTTTTTTTCCTCCGGCTTGTATATACGCCTATTGCCCTAATGGGCTACTTATCTTTGTACATTCTCTAGTAATACATTCAGTATTGTGTGTTTGTGCTCCAAGCTTCTTCTTCTTCCTTGTGCTGTTCGCGTGCTTCGCAGACGTCTATCTCCAACAATTGGTATCAGAGCAGGTCGTCGCTTCTTCTAGGGCGCTGTCGACACTCCTCCGTTTGCAGTCTCAAATTCGCACGAAATTTGGTGAGCATACTCAAGGTGTTTTCGAGATCAAAACAACTTCGCTTTGTGGTGCCCAAATCACGATCTGAGCTCGTTTCGGCCTCTGAACGCACTATCGCAGCGCTTGTGCAGGCTATTTCGTCCTTTTGTGCCAAAGGTATATACCAGTTTCTGTTCGTCAGTTTAAGCGTCTCGAAGTCTGCTACAGGTCTAGCAGAACTCGTCTAGGCAGTTCCGTTCAACTTTTTGAGATACAGTCAATTTTCTGCATCAAGGTATTTTAGTCACCGGCCATGGCTGAAAGCAGTGATGTATTCCGTATGTTGGTTGTTGAGGATAAGTTGGATGGTACCAACTACCCATTATGGGCTTATATGATGCGACATGTACTGGTTGCAAAAGGACTGTGGAACATTGTGCAGGGTGTTGAAAGACGTCTTGTTACACCTGCGACTACAGGTACTACAAATACAGGTGCTGGAGGTGTTGGAGCTGATGAAGATGGTGTCGAAGATGATATTCCGCAGATTCCTGTTTGTGCTGTTGTTTCTGTTGCACCTACTGAAGAGCAGATTCGTTGGGATGGCAGAGATGCCCAGGCACATGCATTGATAGCTTTGTCTGTCAAACGTGCCATTATTCCTCACATTCGCTCTTGCAGAACAGCAAAGGATACTTGGGATACACTTACCACTTTGTACCAGGCTAGGAATGAGGCTCGTGTTGCTTACCTCTGAAAACAGTTGAAGAGTGAGCACATGAATGAAGGTGTTCGCGTGCTTCGCAGACGTCTATCTCCAACAATTGGTATCAGAGCAGGTCGTCGCTTCTTCTAGGGCGCTGTCGACACTCCTCCGTTTGCAGTCTCAAATTCGCACGAAATTTGGTGAGCATACTCAGGCTGTTTCCGAGATCAAAACGGCTTCGCTTTGTGGTGCCCAAATCGCGATCTGAGCTCGTTTCGGCCTCTGAACGCACTATCGCAGCGCTTGTGCAGGCTATTTCGTCCTTTTGTGCCAAAGGTATATACTAGTTTCTGTTCATCAGTTTAAGCATCTCGAAGTCTGCTACAGGTCTAGCAGAACTCATCTAGGCAGTTCCGTTCAACTTTTTGAGATACAGTCAATTTTCTGCATCAAGGTATTTTAGTCACCGGCCATGGCTGAAAGCAGTGATGTATTCCGTATGTTGGCTGTTGAGGATAAGTTGGATGGTACCAACTACCCATTATGGGCTTATATGATGCGACATGTACTGGTTGCAAAAGGACTGTGGAACATTGTGCAGGGTGTTGAAAGACATCCTGTTACACCTGCGACTACAGGTACTACAAATACAGGTGCTAGAGGTTTTGGAGCTGATGAAGATGGTGTCGAAGATGATATTCCGCAGATTCCTGTTTGTGCTGCTGTTTCTGTTGCACCTACTGAAGAGCAGATTCGTTGGGATGGCAAAGATGCCCAGGCACATGCATTGATAGCTTTGTCTGTCAAGCGTGCCATTATTCCTCACATTCGCTCTTGCAGAACAGCAAAGGATACTTGGGATACACTTACCACTTTGTACCAGGCTAGGAATGAGGCTCGTGTTGCTTACCTCCGAAAACAATTGAAGAGTGAGCACATGAATGAAGGTGATTCTATGGACAGTTTTCTCACAAAGATCAAAGACCTGAAGGAACAATTGATTTCTGCTGATGAGGTTATACCAGATAGCTCACTTGTGCAGACCGTTCTGAATAGTCTTCCTAATTCATATCAGAGTTTTGCCTCTACTCTTCAGTTGATGATGAAAGGCAATCCGAATGCCTTGTCATTTGAGGAATTAGTCTCTGTTCTGTTGCAGGAAGATCAGTCCAGGCAGAACAGGTCCATTATGCGTGTTGCAGATCAAGCTTTCCTGGCTAGTCAGAAGGGCAAAGGAAAATGGAGCTCTTCTACTAGTAAGCAGAAATCTGCAAATGCTGCACAATCGAAGAACCAGGATAAAGATGAGAAGAAATCAGAAAAGCAGAAATTGTTCTGCAAGTACTGTAAAGGAAATGATCATATTATAAAGAACTTTCCAAAACTGGCTGCTAAAGAGGCAAAGACGAAAGAGGCTGGAATGGTTGTTGCAGAGGCCTCTACACCAAAAACAGAGTCTGCAAATCTTGTGCAGGAAGAAGAATGGGCGTTTACTACTGTCTGCAGATTTGACCCATCTTCTCATGATCAGTGCATGTCTGCAGTAGACTCAGATGTTTTGTACTTTGACAGTGGGGTGACCAAACATATTACCTCGCAGCGCAGTTTCTTCTCTTCACTCGAGCCTGCCCCTACAGGGAATACTGTCACATGCGCCAATAACTCCTCTTATCTTGTTATGGGAGTTGGTAAGATCATTCTGACTACTGCTGATGGTAGTTCTTTCACTTTGTCAGATGCTTTATTTGTGCAAGGGATCAAAAAGAACCTGTTATCAGTTTCTGCATTAGCCAAGATTGGCTTGGTTGTGAAATTCGTTGATGACAGGTGTACAGTCCATGATCTCTCAAATGGCGATGTGATTATTACTTCTAGCATTTTATGTCGTGGGATGTATAAGCTCATAGACTATGAAAGATCTGTGAATGATTCGGCATGTGCAGTTCATGATTCTCAGGCTATGTCAGATGCAAAGCTTTGGCATGCACGCTTTGGTCATCTGAATTTTGCTAGTTTGTTACGCCTGTAGAAATCTGAAATGGTGTCCTCTTTGCCCAAACTTGAGGCACCTGGAAAACATGTTTGTGAAGGCTGTATTTTGGGCAAAATGGAGCGTTCTTCCTTTCCAAAAGATGGTTCAGTTCGGGCTACGCAGAAATTGCAGCTTGTACATAGTGATGTCTGTGGTCCTATGCAGACACCCTCTTTTGGAAATTACCTTTACTTCGTGACTTTCATTGATGATTTTTCCAGGCATGCATGGGTATATCCACTCAAAGCAAAGTCCGAAGTGTTCATGTGCTTCAAACAGTTTTTGGTTTTGGCTGAAAATCTGTCAGCATGTAAAATGGGCACCCTCCGTTCTGATCAAGGGGGGGAATATATGTCTTCAGATTTTAATGCATTTCTGGCTGAACATGGGATAAAACACCAATGTACAGTGCCGTATACACCTCAACAGAATGGAGTTGCTGAAAGAAAGAACAGGTCACTCATGGAGATGGCGAGGTGCATGGTCAAAAGTCAGGCTTTACCACATAGTTTCTGGCTTGAGGTTGTCATGTGTGCAGCATATGTACTGAACAGGTGTCCCACTAAAGCGTTGCAGTCTATCACTCCATATGAGGCTTGGCTTGACCGCAAGCCATCTGTTGCTCATCTGCGTGTTTTTGGTTGTTTCGCATATGCATTAGTGCCTGAACAACATCGCAGAAAATTGGATGATAAGGCAGTAAAATGTATTTTTGTTGGGTACAGTTCTGAAAGTAAAGGCTATCGTCTATATCATCCACAGACTAAACGCATTCTGGTTAGCCGTGATGTTGTCTTTGTGGAAGATGCTATTCAGCCATTGCTTTCATGTACGAAGGAGACATCTGTTAGCTCCAAAGACATGTATGATACTTTGATGCCTCTTTTTACAGGTGGACAGTCTAGTGCTGGTCCTAATGAGGCAACTTCTCAGCCTTTGCAAGTTTCATATGATGATGCAGATCATTCCATTTTTGATGCAAATTTACACGATGCACTTGTTGATGAGAGAGTTGATATTGAACAGGCAAAAACTATGCCAAAATGGTTGGTGCAGACTTTGCGTGACAACAAATTAGATGCAGCTTTGTCATATCGTACTCGTTCAGGCTCTCATAGTGCCTCCTTTGCATCAGATTGCTATGTTATGGCTGCATCTAGTCTCTCTGATGAGAATGAGCCTGTTTCTTTTGATGAAGCACAAAATTCAGAAAATTGGATGGCTGCTATGCAATCTGAATATGATGCTATAATGAAGAATGGTACATGGTCTTTATGTGACTTGCCTCCTGGCAAGAAGGCCATTGGCACTAAGTGGGTATACAAGCTCAAGCATAAACCTGATGGTACAGTTGATAGGTATAAGGCTAGGCTTGTTGCAAAGGGTTATGCACAGGAAAGAGGCATTGATTTTGATGAGACCTTTGCACCTACATGCCGTATGACTACTGTTCGGAGCATTTGTGCACTTGCAGCCCATCATGGTTGGAATGTACATCAGTTGGACATTAAAATAGCATTTCTGAATGGTGACTTGCATGAAGAAGTGTATGTTTTTCGGCCCCGTGGCTTTGTGCAGAAAGGGCATGAAAACCAGGTGTGCAGGTTAAAGAAGGCATTATATGGTTTAAAGCAAGCACCACGTGCTTGGTATGAGAAGATACATGCCTATCTGATTGCACAATGTGGTTTTGAGAACAGTCCAACTGAAAGCACCTTATATGTTAAGCGTGCTAATGATGTGCTTCTGATCATTGTTGTCTATGTTGACGACATGCTGCTCACTGGTCCTATTGAGACACATATTGCTGATTTGCATGCCTCATTTGAGATGTCTGATTTGGGGAATGGCTTTGTGTCAAACGAAATATATTGACACATTATTGCAGCGTTTTGGCCTTGAAGACTGTAAGCCTATTGCCACTCCTATGGAGACATGTTTACGATTGAGTCTTCATGATATTGGAGATGCATTTGATGCTGTTCTCTATCAATAGGTTGTTAGATTCTTGATTTACTTATGCATTACTCGGCCAGATATTCAGTTTGCTGTCTCACAGATGAGCAGGTTTATGCATTGCCCAGGAGTCACGCATTGGAAAGCGGTTAAGCGCATCTTTCGCTACTTGAGTGGTACTCGGCTACTTGGGTTGTTTTATCCCAAGGGGGGATCACTACCGCCAGATTTGCATGCTTTTTCTGACTCAGATTGGGCTGGTTGCTATGACACTCGTGTGTCCACCAATGGTTTTTGCTTCATGCTTGGTAGCTCATGTATATCTTGGTTGAGCAAGAAGCAGCCTACTGTGGCCACTTCCAGTTGTGAGGCTGAGTATAGGGCAGCTTTCACAGCGACTGTTGAGTGTGTGTGGCTCAGATGCCTTATGGCTGATTTGGTGTTGGCCAGTCTTCTGCCACCACCATCTTCACTGACAGTCAGAGCGCATTGGCGGTTGCAAGGAACCCTGTGTTCCATGCTCACACTAAGCACATTGAGGTGCATAATCACTATGTCAGGGAGAGGTTCTCTGCTGAGGAGATCAGCTTGGCATATGTGCCCACGCAGGAGAACATTGCAGACCTTTTCACGAAGGCTCTGCCTAGGGAGAAGTTTGAAGCTTTCCACAAAGCTTTGGACTTACTTCCTTTTGTGGAGTGATTTCCACATAGCTTGGCACTTCCTTATACATGAGTGCCAGCTCCTTGTTCACCGCATCACTCCTAGGGGGGATTTGTTGATATATTTAGGTAGTGATGTGTGTGAACACTCTAGGACTTCCGGGGCACTTTTTTCCCTCTTTAGGAGGTTTTTTTCCCCCCGCTTGTATATACGCCTATTGCCCTAAAGGTATCTTTGTACATTCTCTAGTAATACATTCAGTATTGTGTGTTTGTGCTCCAAGCTTCTTCTTCTTCCTTCTGCTGTTCGCGTGCTTCCGCAGATGTCTATCTCCAACAATCCTGATGGATCTTGTCACCTCTCCAAACTCTGTTCACTTTGGACTTACCTTGTTGTAAAAACTGTTGGAGCAAGTGTATGACAAGCCTAAGTATTGGCTTGAGTCCCACAAAGTCATAGAAGAAGCCTTAAAATGAAGACTATGTAAAGTTCACTTGTGAACTACCTCTTGTAACTTTTGAAGAGTTTACTTAATGTAAAAGTAAGAGAATCTTAAGTGGTTGACTCCACTTGATCAAAAAGGGAAAGAGGAGCCACGAATTCGTGATTTGTGGTAGGTAGAGAATCAAATCAATCATTGATTGATTGGAGAGTGATTGAGGGAAGTTAGCCTCCCAAACTCAACTATAAATAGATGGCAGTTTTAGTCGTCGTTAGAGAGACCTATGTGAAGACCTCCAAGAGCTGAGCTTTATGCCATATCAAGGTGTGATTCCAAGGCACACATATGTATCAGTAAGTCCATTGTATTGTACAAGCAATATACTTTATTTTCATGATCATTTGAGTTCATATTTCCATGTTCTTGTGAAGTGTACTACTCACTGCCATTACTCTCAGTTTTCTCAGTCAGATTGCAGAGATTGTTTCTCTGAACTTGGTGCATCATTTTCAGTGATTTAACTTGGTAAAGTTAGCTCTATAAGTCTACTATATGCTCACAAATTTTCATGTCATTTGACTGTTGCAATCTTCAGTTATGTTCACTTGAAGTCAACAGTGTCTGTTCATCTTCACTTCTCTGTCAGGTACCCGACTTTTTCACTCACCTTGTCAGAGCAATTTCGCAGTGGTTACTTATTCAAATTCAATGATTTAATACTTGTTGGATTCAGCGTACTGTCTAGTATAACCATACAAATTTTTATAATCATTGGATTCCTAGATTTTGAGTTATGTTCATTTTTCTGCTCACTGGTCTCAAACTATAGCAACGCGTGAAAATCGGGATGATGTCATCACTTGTTAAAACTCATTCTCAATGTGTGGTTTATTATTTTTTATGAGAGTACTCTTGAAAGTTAGCTCTTTAAGTTGTCTAGACTTCCCCAAGAGGAATTAAGTTAATTGCTGCTGTGCTCAGAGAATTATGCAAAACATTGGATAGGTATATGAACCAAATTAGCAAGTTTTTCACCTCTGAGCTAACTCCAACTTATCTGTTTTTATCTATCTTTTTGAGAGTGATCTTCCAGGGTACATAGGGTGTCTAATACATCCATTGGCAAGCTAAAAGGGCCCACCATATACTCCTGGAGTTCATTTGGCTGGTGTAGATCAAGGATTTTGCAACACCTCTTCATCTTCAAGCACATACCTATCCATCTCTTCTCAGTGGTATCAGAGCAAGGTTGGACAACATGGCAGATGGATTTCCTTCATCAATTGACAAATTGGACAGAGGTAACTACTCAGCTTGGTCATTAAGAATGGAAGCTTATCTCCAAGGTAGAAGTTTATATGGTTATGTGGTTGGAGATGAAGTTATGCCAAGTTTCAGGAACAAAAGTCAACCAACACAAGAAGAGCAAGAAAGATTGAGCACATGGTGCTCCAAGGATGCACTTGCAAGGTCTTATCTCCTCAACTCTATCTCAGATTTTTTGTTGCCTCGCATTAGAAGTTGTAAGACATCTCAGGAAGTGTGGGATGCACTTGAAGCTTTCTTTTCTTCAAGTACTAAAGCTAGGAAGCATCAACTATGGCTGGATTTCACAACTCTCAAGAAGGCTCCCAAACAAAATGTGACTGATTTTGTCACAAAGCTCAAGGACATAGCGGATCAGTTGGGAAGCATTGGAGAGGTAATAGATGAAGAGCAAATTGTAAGGCAGGTCATCAATGGCTTTAGAGCAGATGACAAGTGGGAAGCATTCACCACAGCTATGGATTTGTACATGGACATGCATGTACCTGATTTCAATACACTCATTGGACAACTACTTACTCAAGAGGCAAAGCTTATCAAAAATGGAGAAAGCTCTAAAGGTAATCAATCTTCAGCTTTATACACTGATAAAAGCAAGTCCAAAGATAACAAAGGAAAGGCAAAGAAAGTGGATGATGAAGCAGGTACATATCAAGCTAACTATGCAGGTAGAGGAAGACATGGCAGAGGTAGAGGAAGAGGAGGTAGACAAGGCAGGGGGAGATCCCAAGACTCCAACTCATGTTCTATTTGTGGATTAACTAATCATACAACTGAAAATTGCTTTAGGAATTCCAGGAATCAAAGAGGAAGAGGATACAATAGAGGAAGTTATGGCTACTCAAGAGGAAGGTTCAACAACTACCATGGCAATTACAACAACTACAATCATTCAAACTATCAAGGAGGCTACAAAGGAAGGAGAGACTACAATAACTACACAGAAGACTCAAATAAAGAAGATTCATTATTGATCATGAACATGGCTATGCCACAAGGTAAATCTGATGAGCATGTTTTCTACATAGATTCAAGTTGTTCAAATCATGTGGTAGGAAATGTGGCACTCCTATCAGATTTAGAAGATCCAAGGAATAAGCATGAGGTACAAACAGGAGATGACACAAGACATCCTGTGGAGAAAATAGGCAATGTCAAAGCACCTGATGGAAACATCAACCTACTCAGTAAGGTACTCTATGTCCCTACCATTACAAAGAATTTGGTAAGTGTTGGGCAGATAGTAGAGAAAGGGTTGCAAGTCAGGTTCACAAAAGCAGGAGCATTTGTTGAAGATCCAAGTCAAGGATTCAGAAAAATTGCAAAAGGTGAAAAGACAGGTAGATTGTTCACATTTGAATTACAAGACACTAGAAACATTGCTCTCTTTAATTATGGTAGTCAGACACTCACAGAATTGGAAGTATGGCACAAAAGGTTAGCACATATTGGTGAAAGGTCATTAAAGCAAATTTGCAGGGACCAAAGTGTACTTGGACTCCCTAATTTGTCAAAACAACATATGATTTATAAGTGTAGTGCATGTCAATTTGGAAAGTCTCACAGGTTACCATTCATGAAGAAAGGTTATATGCATGGAGATCTCTTGGAGTTGGTTCATACAGATGTATGGGGACCGAGCAAGGAAGCTTCAATATCTGGATCAAGGTATTAATATGTCTCCTTTATTGATGATTGCAGCAGATGGACTATCCTATTCTTTATGAAACACAAAGATGAAGTTTTTTCATGTTTCAAAAGATATTTGGCTCTTGTGGAGAATCAAACAGGTAAATCACTAAAAAGGCTAAGGTCAGATGGAGGGGTAGAATACTTCTCCCATGAGTTTGATTCTTTTCTTCAAGAAAGAGGAATCAAAAGAGAGGTAACTACAAGGTACACTCCTGAGCAAAATGGAGTGGCAGAAAGGAGGAATAGGACAATTGTTGAAGCTGCAAGGTCTATGTTAAATGAAAAGCATTTACCTGATTACTTATGGGTTGAGGCTATATCTACAGCCACTTACTTGATTAACAAGTTGCCTTTAAAATCCCTTGATGGGATGACTCCATATGAGGCTTGGAATGGAAGAAGACCAAGCTTAGATCATTGTAAAATTTTTGGATGTATTGCTTTTGCTCATGTTCCTTCACAGGTTAGAGGCAAGATGGATCCAAAGGCAGAAAGGTGTGTATTTATTGGATATGACAACAGTCAAAAGGGCTACAGGTTATACAACCCTACCAACAAAGGTTTCTTGGTAAGCAGACATGTAGTTTTTGATGAGAACAATTCATGGTATGAAGATGCATGCAGGAAGGTCAATTTACCATATGACCTTGAAGAAGATTTTCCAAATCTTGGTAGAGAACAACCAAAGATTGAAGAACAAGACAGCACGGAGGATGATGAAGAATCTCATATGGAAAAGATCAAAGCATGGAAGTCTAAAGGTACAGCAAAATTGCAGGAACTTGGACATGAGGCAGAATCATCACATCATGGCCTAAGAAGATCTATGAGGGAAAAAAAAAAACCAGAAAGGTATGGGTTTGACACCTCATTAGTAACTAAACATTCTATCTACATAGCACAGGACATAAACCAAGATGAGCCATCATCATTTGAAGAGGCCAAAGCAAAATCAGAATGGAAGCATGCAATGAAGGAAGAGATTGAAGCACTTAAGGAAAACAACACTTGGGATTTGGTGCCCAAGACTTCATCCATGAAGGTAATAGGCTCAAGATGGGTAAAACTAAAATTTGATACTTGAGTAATTGAGTTGTATATGAGAAGGCTTTTTGCACTAGGATTTTTTCATGAGAGCAAATAGTTTGAGTTAGCAGTTATGTGTTGTTGAACCCCAACACTCTATCTAGCAAACACTGGCCCATAAAGGATCAATCTAGCGAGTTGGATACAAGAACATCTATTTTTGTCAAAACAAAGATGGGTGAGAAAAAGAATCATCCATGGTTGTTGTGCAATCACTTGAATAGTATATATGTGTTTGGCTTATGACATCCCTCTCGAACAAGCCTTATCAAGAGCAGAATTAAAGCAATTTAAAAGCACTACCAAGTTGTGTAAACCATTGAAGCCACAAATTGAAAAATGCATGAGGGGAACCATCCCTTGTCTAAATGTACCTGCCTCTCCATCCCCTCAACCGTCACCCCAACAGACACCAACAGAACCTCCAGTGGGTGTACCCTCTGTTGGTGCAAATGGACAAGCCCTCACACTTGGCTTAGCATGGAAAACTTTATGAGAAAGCACTTGATGGATCATGTGAATCCTAGCTTGTAATCTTTTGATCATCACCACTGTAAAAGTTCACCACCGTAAAAGGTTTTAACCTTGAGAGAATCTTGTAAATCCATATATCTCGTGGAGTTTGGAGAAGCATGAGCTATGAATCAAATTAGATGGAATAATTCCTAATTTATAGGAGTCACTTTTTGTAGATGGAGCCAAGTTTGAATTCAAATTCAAACTTGGAGGAAAACACTTATAAAAAGTCTTGTAAAGAACACACCGTGTGTGGCCTTATTGAGAGCTTATCCTTTGATCATTTTGTAGAGGTTGAGTAGCTTACACCATATCCTAATCATCCCACCATCATTGTGCATCATTTCAATGCCAATGATCTTGTATAATCATGTGCTCTAATAGATATACTTCATTGATCATCTCTGTTCATTTCTCTGCTATGACTACTCAGAACAATTCACTTTATCTAATCATATCTCAGTGATTTCTCAACCATTTTTTTGGGAGAAATTCCCATTGAACTGCTCACTAGTCGTCTACTGCTCAGTCCCTAAAAAGTCGGGGGTAAGCTTTGGATTGCTAAATTCATTTCTCAGAGTATAGTTCATCATTTTAGATGATTTGACTTGTAATCACTAGTTATCTAAGCTAATTAAATGTTACCTTTAGTGTCCATGTGAAAGGACAAATGGCTACTGGACACTTCTTTGTATATGTTCCTTAATAAAACACATAATGGTCTGGTCAGTCACAGACTGTAAGTTCGACCGCATTTGTAAGACCTAAGAAATCTGTCTTCGTGCTCCCTGTGTACTGTGTTTTTCTGTGTATTCTGTAGTTTTTGTACTGAGTATTGTGTGCGGCCTTAGGAGCTTAGTTTTCTTCTCCGAGGATATCGTTGTGGAGCTTTGTTCCTTTTGTGCGAGCAAAGCGAGCACCCCCAGGCTTTCTCCAAGGCTTACGACTAAGGCAGCGACCAAGGCATAGACCTTGGCATACCTTGTCATCCGAGTCACCGAAGTAACCGTTGGTGCCATTGGTTGCGCATGAGGGAGGACCTCAATGATCAAGGAATATAGAGGTTCTCGGTACTTCCCAAGAGGTCACCCATCCCAGTACTGTTCCCCCCGGAGCTCGCTTAACCATGGCAATCTCTTGCCACTAAGCTACACTCTTGTGGTGTCTGAAGAAGGGGAAAGACTAAGGTTGACATTACCTTGAACATGTTTTGGTCCCTCAAAGCTTCATTCTTTGCTTTCAAAGCCTATTTTTGAAGCATTTTTGGGGTGTCTTTTGGAGCCATTTTAGAGTACTTCTGCAAACCATTCTCTTCACACAGGTCCAAGAACATCAAGAAGAGTGTTCTTTGTACTTCTCTGACAATAAATTTCAACCTTTGGGGCTGTGTTTTCAGCCACATAAAACTACAGGTTTCTTGAAAGATTTCAGTTTTGGTGGGAGCAGCCGCTGCAAATTTATGCAGGTTTTTGAGCCAAAAACATCAGCGTTGACAGACACTTGCGGGTGTTATTGGCTAGTTTTTGGGCTATGCATTCAGCTTTTTAGTGTCATTTTATTGCATATATTGAGCACATACACATCATGTACGCTTCTGTGGATACCGCTTATGTACGTCCATGTGGTCATTGATATAGCGGTTACGTTCTTTGCATAAAGCCTTTTACGTTTGATAAAGAGGGTTGTGGTGAGGTTTTCTTAACTGCGAGACACCTAGATGTCGGGGTCTCTTTTGTGATGCAGGTGGAAGACTTACCCAACCTCGCCATAGGAGATGTATGATAGTTGTTCATAGGTGCTCGATAAGCCTAGTTGGCTTCTATTGGGTAATTGATTATATGCAGTGGAGTCACTGATTCACTATGGAGGCAAACATGTTCGTACTTGCAGTTTTATGATATTTTGACACTGGTCATACGCTCATTTTGCAGAGGATACTCTGGCAAAAGTTTTCCGGATTTTTTTGGTTTTGTCAACTATATAGTGGTCGATTTACTCCTTGATACACTTATTCATTGGTGTTTGGACTCTTCTAGCTCCATTATCATTCCATTCAATTCTCTACCATCATTGTGTCAAAGGTCTCAGACACATCCGGTGGATCAAGGTCTAATGCTAGTGTTCCGAGGAGGAGCTATAACTTGTAGGGCAAAGACCATTTTGAGATCCAAAAATTTGATGGCACAAACTTTGCTCTATGGAAGAATAAGATTAAAGATGTGTTGATTCAAAGGAGGCAATGGAAGCCAGTAAATGGAATTTCAAAGAAGCCTGCTGACATGGATGAAGATGATTGGGATGAGTCAGATGAAATGGCCAGGTCTACCATTTGCTTGCATTTGGCAGATAATGTTTACTTTACAATATTAGACTATGAAAGCACAGAGGAGCTTTGGAAGAAGTTGTACAATACATATGAAAAAGAGACGGCATCAAATAAAGTCTATCTGATGAGAAAATTAAATGACCTTTGTATGAAGGACACAGATAGTGTTGTTGCTCATCTAAATGAGTTTGATGCTATATTCTCTTAGTTACAGGCTCAAAAAATGGATATGGATAATGAAATGAAAGCAGTATTTCTGTTATGCACCTTGTCGTCATCATGGGATACATTTTGCACAGCTATTAGCAATAGTGCACATAGCGGTAAACTCGTCTATGATGACATATGTGGAGCACTCTTGAGTGAGGAGATTCGTAGAAAGTCTATGGTTGGAATGCAGAGTGGAGATGCATATAACGTTCATGATTCTTACCAAGGAAAGAATCAACAACATGGCAGGAGCAAGAACAAGGAAAAGATGGTCAAAAGAATAAGAGTAGAAGTAAATCAAGGAAGAGGGATATCGAATGCCATTATTGTCATAAGAAAGGACACATGAAGAAAGACTGTTATGCATTAAAGAATGCTAAAGGTAAAGGACATAATGTTGATGGGCATGTTAAACAGTGACCTACACCATCTACCTCAACTGTGAAGATTGAAGAAATTAATGCTATTTCTGATGATGTTGATATGTTGACACTTGATAGTACTGTGCCACCCGAGGCTCTTATGGCTGATTCTCTTTCCCACACCTGGTTGCTAGATTTTGGTGCTTCTTTCCATGTGACACCACATAGAGGATGGTTCTCTAATTATGCAGCAAAGTCTCTTGGTCGTGAGACTTGGTGATTCTTACCAGTGTGATGTTGTGGGGATTGGAGATGTGGTTGTGGAGTTCATTGATGGTTCAAAATTTATTATGCATAATGTACGTCATGTACCTCAGTTGTCACGCAATGTGATGTCAGTTGGTCAACTTGATGACCTTGGTTACAAGGTGGTCTTCTATGCTTAGTCCTTTCGCATATCAAAGGGCAATATGGTTATTGCAAAAGGAAGCAAAGTTGGCTCAGTTTATCCTTTATTTGTATCATAGAAAGAACACTTGTTACCTGTTACTGAACAGTCTATGGCTTGTATTTGGCATGGTCGTTTGGGCCATATATCTCGTAGTGGAATGGAAAATCTTTCTCGTTCTGGCTACTTACCTGTGTTATCTTTCTCTGATTTTTCATTTTGTGAGCATTGTCAATATGGAAAGCAAACCGAAAATGTGCATAGAACGCACATTGACTCTTCAATTCAACCTTTAGATCTCATTCATACAGATGTGTGTGGTCCTATGCCCACTAGGTCCTTAGGTGGTTCTCTTTACTTTGTCACTTTCATACATGATGCTACTAGAAAAGTCTGGGTATATCCTATCAAATTGAAGGATGAGATATTCCCGTTTCATAAAATGGCTTGTATAGATGACTACCAATTAGTAGACTCATTGATTGACACAAGAGTTACGTTGAGTTGCATAAGAGCCTCGCTATCAAAGGAACTTAAGACAAAAATTAATCCAACAAAAGCATCCATGATAGGAATTGGAGGAAACACCATTGAGTGTCAAGGAGAGATTTCAATGTTCCTGCATCTGGGAAACACTGCTATGGTTCATCAGTATCCACCTTGCCCAAGGATACGTATCAGCTAAAATATACCATAAGGAAGTTTTTACTCTTCTAGATGAAAAATCTTTGAAAATAGTGGGAAAGGAGACACCTAGGATCATGAGTCTAGAGGAACTAGTGTATGAACTTCCAGTGAAAACCTTGTACAATGATTATTCTGCTTCAAATCACCTACATGGAAGTTCAACGATCACAACGATTCATCTAGATTCCAAAACAAGCCAAGGAACAAGCCAAACAAGAGATCAAAAAGTTAGATGAAGTGACACAGTGGTATACCCACGACTTCAACAAGATATCTAAGGAAAAGAAACAAGGATGAATTACTAAAGAGAAAAAACTTCAAACAAGGACAAAGGTGTATGGATGATTGCATCAAGGAACTCATCTATGTCAGCATAATGAATTAGTACATGAAGAAAATAGACTACAACATTGAAGTGGAGACCAAAGGAGCAACAAGGAGTATGCCAAAGCAACCAAGCGAACCCGTCTTGCACTCATTCCGAGTTAAATGCATTCCAAGTATGCAATATAGGGCCATCATACAAGGCCAGACTTAGCTTGTACCATGATAGCCCAAATAAAACTGGTACATCAATAATTGCTTCGGCTATAAACTAATCTTTATGTTTCCTTTCAGTCATGAAAATAAGAAAATGAAAAAAAAAGGTTAGGTATCATGCCCTAATCAAACTAGCAAGGGGGAATCCTGTTCATGAGAAACATAGAGTCACTACACATGACTAAAGTAGAGGCAATTTTTTGTGCTTGAGACTGATTCTCAATTGCATTGCAAGTGTAGATCGCTTTCGAAGACTCTAAAGCAATGGTGCAAGAGGGGATCTTGGAATTTCCCTTGAAAATCATAACTAAGGTAAAGGGACATTGGTTCCGTGAAGATCAACCAACATGCGAGCATCTATTTCTAGTCAACATAAAAATCATGGACAGGGATCATTAGTTCCTTGTAATGTCACAGTATTTCTGGATACTCCATGAAATTCCATCAACCCTGGACATCTTGACAAAAGCAGGTAATCGATGAATATTTTGCTTTAATGATTTATGAGCTAGATTTTGAAAGATGCACTCAAGTAATGAACACCCTGCGTCTGACATTGGATATGCCCTCAGTGCCAGAAGCAAAAGTACTGGATTTACAAGGAAACTGGATTACAGTCAAATTCACATACAAGTTGATTAAAGAAGCATTCGGATGGATTAAATATGGTGTCATAGATCTTAAAGAAGAAAGCCATGAAGCTATAAAGAGAACATGTTTGGATATCAATAGAGTCGACATTGAGGAAGTGGTTTGTTTAGCGCACCAACATTTTTGTTTTCCAAATATGCATCAGTACACAATGTCACAAAAAATAGTAGTTCAACTCTTGTCTCATGTAATCAAGCAAGTGGGAAACCATATAAATCTAATGCCATATGTTCAGGCGCTCTTATTCAAAGCCAAGAAATAGTGGAGTCACAAAAAATTTCTCAATGGAAATGTGGTATTAATGGTGCTTATATATCATGCTCTGAACATGTGAGACCATCTCTAAGAGATGCCTTCAATAGTAGAAATGGCCAAATATGCAAAATCCTTGACTATCCCTCAAAAGAAGCAATGTGATCATTATAGAAGAAGCAAGGATGAGTTCAAAACGTTTAATGCAAGGAGTAAAACGATTGCGAGAAGCACTGAAAGAGGAAACAACTCCAATTTCGAAGAGGATACATGTAATTCCAAGAACACAATTAGAAAAGACAACACCAATTACTGAGGCTAAATTACAAGAAGCCTTGGTACAAACTCACATGTATACAGAAGGACAAGTCAATTTATCAGTACAAGGCCATCACTACCATCAAACAAATGTGGCATATCATCATCAACCCATAAAAATGTCAATAAAATTCCTTAGATATAGAGAATTGGGATTAATTAATTCAAGCTCGTTGTCGGGATGAAATCTCTCAGGGAAGTGTGCATTGATTTTTTTCAAAGTTTACTATTTTTCTCGGTTTAGTTTGATGTTTCAATGGAGAAAAGGGTATATTTTGTGCATATTCTGGCCGATCTGCTTGATTCTGAGATGTGGAACCATGTTAGATATGTACATTAGACTTGTGTGTGTAAATACCTAGCTTTTGACCCATAAACCCCTACGTTTGAACCTTAAAAAACCCCTGAAAATGGAACTTTACCCCATGAAAACTGAACCTGAACCCTTAGAAACCCTTGGAGTTTAGATTGTAATTGTAAATAAACCCTTGATTTGACGTGCTTGACTTAATTGTAGGCAAACACCTAATTTCTCCGACCAAAAACCCTAACCTAGACCCTTGAAATTGTTTTTTAACCTAAGTCCAAACCCTTAGATTAATTAATCTTGTGTATATAGTGTGAAACCAAAACCTTAGTCTAGGAAAAATAAAAAGGAGAAAAATAAAAAATAGAAATAAAGGGTGTGATTTTCCCAAAATAGTAAATGGCCATGCAAGAGGATTCTGGAATTAGAAAGTTGAGTAAGGAGGTTAGAAGATTCTAGAGAAGTCCTAGAGAGGGGGGAGCCTATAAATAGGTGTCCAAACATCATTTGTTCCTCCCCGTCGAACTTCTTTGTGGATCTTTCATCCAGGTACGTTCCTTGTCCATTTCTGTTCTCTCATGTTCTTCCTCATACATTACGGTAGTGCACTTAGAGGGAGAGAAGGGACAGGACAAGGTAATGCACATATTATAGAAGAAATTCTATAGGAGAAATTCATGGAGACTAGAGAGAGGGAGAGAGAAAACCTCTCTTTGCACTCAACACTTCACATATGTCCTCTTTTTGAAACTAAATATGATCTCCGAATGCGATGTGGAAAGCGATCACGTTTTTCATTAAGTTGTTTCCTTTGAATTTAGGCCAAGATTCTCAACTGCATAGCGTACAAGATGGATGGCACCGGATTCTTTCAAGAAAGTGATGCCTTTTATTTCTTGCTATCTGACACTTATCCAGGCGAACATAGCTCTACATGAATCTGTCTGTCTGTTGTGTGTATGCATGGGGAGAGAATGACACTACAACTATGGGGTCGTAGAGAGAAAGAGAAAGAGAGAGAGAGAGAGAGATTTTATCTCTCTCCCCCCTCCCACGACTACAGGAGCGTAGTATTCACACAGAGAGAGAGAGAGAAAGGCACTGCGTGAGGGTGGTTGATGGCTCTCAGCACAGCAGTGCAGAGATTCACGACGAGAGGGAGAGCGCTAATGGGGTGCAGAGAAACTTAGAGAGAGAGAGAGAGACACTTGGGGGGAGGCTTGCCTACCGCTCTTTCCTAGCATAGAGAGAGAGAGAGAACCACCGACAGAGATGGGCAACGCTGTAGATGCAAGGGAGAGAGAGAGAGAGAGAGAGAGAGAGTTTGAGTCAGTGGACTTGCTCCACATCAGAGATGATGAAGAGAGAGAGAGACACGGTGCGCGATTGAAGGTGATTTTGGACGTGCGAACGGACAGAGAGTTAGAGATGTCGCTGTTGATGCCTTGAGAGAGAGAGAAATCCGTGGGACGACGCTATAGGCAGTCGGATAGAGAGAGATTCGTGGATAGAGGGAGATTCATGGCTGATAGCTAACGACACATACAGCCAGACGGCACTATTGGTGGTAGAGTCAGTTGGTCGACACACAACAGAATTTGCTAAGACAGAGAGATGTGTTGCATGGTGATGCACCAGGAGAGAGATGGGGTTCATCGGCTACAGACATAGTGATTGGCTGCCGGAGGCATGGGAGAAAGCGGAAGAAAGAGTCACGTGCAGATGGAGCAACGACGAGAGAAGACGAGAAAGAGAGATAGAGGGGGGGTGGACAGAGAGAGAGAGAGAGAGAGAGAGAGAGAGAGAGAGAGAGAGAGAGAGAGAGAGAGAAGCGTGGATAGAGCCGGACATGCACACAGCAGAGGAATTCAGAAATGGAGGGGAGAGAGAGAGAGAGAGAGCGAGAGAGAGAGAGCGAGAGAGAGAGAGAGAGAGATGGAGCAGTCACAGGCGCAGATAGAGGATTTGTTTGACATGCACAGAGCGACGGATGCATGTTAGAGAGAGAGAGAGAGAGAAAGAGAGTTGGCGGTTGAGCATAGCGTGCAGAGAAGAGAGAAGAATGAAAGAAAGAAAGAATAAAAGAAAATCAAAGAAAGAAATAAAGAAACAAAGAAAGGAAAGAAGAATGAGAAAGAAGGTTGATGATTGATGATGATAAATGATATGATGATGATGAAGGTTGATGATTGATTATGATAAATGATATTGATGACAACGATTGATGATGATGAATGATCATGATTGATAATTATGATGATGGTTAATGATGATGATGATTGATGATGAAGATGATGATTGATGATGAACATGATGATGATTGATGTTGTTGAATGGTGATGATGAATGATTACTGATGATTGATGGTTGATGATGATAATGATGATTATCATGATGATACTGGAGGATGCTGATGACACTGATGCTGATGATGATGAAGAACAAGAAATTAGATGAATGAAATCAATTAGCAGACTAGAGACTTTTGGGAGTGAAAGCTTGGAGATGTGATAGCATGCTTAGACTGAGTGCATGTATATGCTGATTGATTTGAACGCTTAGTGCTTTGCATCCTAATATTTGTTTCGTGTGAGATCTTACCTCCATATGGATCATGATTCATGAAAAACCTTCATACTCATGCTAGCTATATATATGTGTGCATGTTGTTAATGCACTACAATGGGCTAGTAGGCAGGTGGAACCACCTTGGTTGGGTGATCAAGGCCATGAGCTGCAGCTAGTTTCGTCGTAGCCCTGACCTATCTGTTGTCATGTGCCTGCATGGGTGGGTAGGTGGGTGGAGTCACTGTGGCCAGGTAGTCAGAGCCACGAGTTGACATCAATTTCATGTAGGGCTAATGTTGTGTATGTCGTGTGCTATGTCGGGTCGAAAGATAGGTGGGGTAAACTTGCCGGGTGGACAAGTCCATGAGTCGCACCCGACTTCGACATAGACCGATTTGTGAAAATAAAGATAAAAAGAAAAATGTTGAGCTTAGATGAAGTGAAGAATAAAAGAAAAGAAAAAGAAAGAGAAAAAGAAAAACGAAAAAATTAAAGTTAAGAAAAGAGATATGATGGAGAGTTGGACAGTAGGGGATAAATAGAGGAATCAGGGCATATTCTACAACTGAGTTAGTAGAAGCTTAGTATATGCTAGTACTTAGGATAAGTTGTTGGATTTGAACCAGTTGAACAAACAGAAGATCTAGAAAGCCAATGGTTTATTCATATGATTACTTGTCTGATTGCGGAAGCGAAAACATAGTGTGACATTTGTGAAGCTTGCATCTACTTAATTTTCTAAAATTTCTACTAATCTTTATAAAGTTGCATGAAGTGCACGAGATCATGTTTTGATTTTTGAAAAGAAAAACATAAAAAGTGGAGAATTTCAAATGAACCCTGATACTCTTCTGTTGGATTTTGCAGGTTGGCCCGATGTGCAGGTTTAGTGGGCGCGAATGTCGGGATGAAATCCCTCAGGGAAGTGTGCATTGATTTTTTTCAAAGTTTACTATTTTTCTGGGTTTAGTACGATGTTTCGATGGAGAAAAGGGTATATTATGTGCATGTTCTAGCCGATTTGATTGATTGTGAGATGTGGAACCATGTTAGATATGTACATTAGACTTGTGTGTGTAAATACCTAGCTTTTGACCCATAGACCCCTAGGTTTGAACCTTAAAAAACCCCTGAAAATGTGACTTTACCCCATGAAAACTGAACCTGAACCCTTAGAAACCCTTGGAGTTTAGATTGTAACTGTAAATAGACCCTTGATTTAACGTGCTTGACTTAATTGTAGGCAAACCCCTGATTTCTTCCACCAAAAATCCTAGCCTGGACCCTTGAAATTGGTTTTTAACCTAAGTCCAAACCCTTAGATTAATTAATCCTGTATATATAGTGTGAAACCAAAACCTTAGTCTAGGAAAAATAAAAAGGAGAAAAATAAAAATAGAAATAAGGGGTGTGATTTTCCCAAAATAGTAAATGACCATGCAAGAGGATTCTGGAATTAGAAAGTTGAGTAAGGAGGTTAGAAGATTCTAGCGAAGTCCTAGAGAGGGGGAACCTATAAATAGGTGTCCAAACATGATTTGTTCCTCCTCGTCGAACTTCTTTGTGGATCTCTCCTCCAGGTATGTTCCTTGTCCATTTCTATTCTTTCATGTTCTTCCTCATACGTTACAGTAGTGCACTTAGAGGGAGAGAAGGGACAAGACAACGTAATGCACAGATTATAGTAGAAATTCTATAGTAGAAATTCGTGGAGACTAGAGAGAGAGAGAAAAAAAACCTCTCTACACTCAACACTTCACATATGTCCTCTTTATGAAACTAAATGTGATCTCTGAATGCGATGTGGAAAGAAATCACATTTTTCAGCCAAGATTCTCAGCTGCATAGCGTACAAGATGGATGGCACCGGATTCTTTCAAGAAAGTGATGCCTTTTATTTCTTGCTATCTGACACTTAGAATCCAGGTGAACATAGCTCTACATGAATCTGTCTGTCTATTGTGTGTACACATGGGGAGAGAATGATGTTGCCGCTATGGGGTTGTAGAGAGAAAGAGAGAGAGAGAGAGAGAGAGATAAAATCTCTCTCTCTCCCCTCCCATGGCTGTAGGAGCATAGTGTTCAGAGAGAGAGAGAGAGAAAGGCGCAGCATGAGAGTGGTTGATGGGTGTCGGCACCACACTGCAGAGATTCACGGCGAGAGGGAGAGTGCTAATGGGGTGTAGAGAAGCTTAGAGAGAGAGACACTCGGGGGAGGCTTGCCTACCACTCTTTCCTAGCATAGAGAGAGAGTGAACCACCGACAGAGATGGGCAGCACTGTAGATGTGAAAGAGGGAGAGTTTGAGTCGGTGGACTTGCTCTGCGTCAGAGATGATGAAGAGAGAGAGATACGGTGCACGATTGCAGATGATTTTTGATGCACGGACGGAGAGAGAGAGTTAGAGATGTCGCTGTTGACACCTTGAGAGAGAGAGAAATCTATGGGACGGTGCTGTAGGCAGTTAGATAGAGAGAGATTCGTTGATAGAGGGAGATTTGTGGCTGACAGTTGACAACACACAGAGCTAGGCGGTGCTATTGGTGGTAGAGTCGGTTGGTTGGCACACAACAGAATTCGACAGAGAGATGTGATGCATGGCGGTGCACCAAGAGAGAGAGGGGGTTCATCGGCTACAAACATAGTGATTGGCTGTCGGAGGCATAGGAGAAAGCGAAAGAAAGAGTTACGCACAGATGGAGCGATGACGGGAGAAGAGGAGAAAGAGAGAGAGAGAGAGAGAGAGAGAGAGAGAGAGAGAGAGAGAGAGAGAGAGAGAGAGAGAGAGAGCAGTCACAAGCACAGATGGAGGATGCATGGGAGAGAGAGAAAGAGAGTTGGTGGTTGAGCATAGCGTGCAGGGAAGAGAGAAGAATGAAAGAAAGAAAGAATAAAAGTAAATCAAAGAAAGAAAGGAAAAGGCCCATTCAAGAAAAATGGGAATTACACACAATTTTGAGACTGTTCTTTGTGTCCCAATGTTTTACATTTGGAGTCATTCACATACTATAACATGTTATTATCTCTTTATTAAAGTATATTAGATTGAAACTTTAATATTAAGGATACTTTTTTTATAAATGGCATATGAGGATTGGCCTCAAATTTAACAAGTTAATATAATAAGTTATATAAATAACAACGAGTCGTAACAAACGAGAACTATGTCGTAAAAAGAGAACACTCTCGTCAAAAATCAAGCAAATGGCAGCTTATGTTTGAGATTCCTTTATACCAGTATACATATATTACAAAAATGAGGTGAAAACATGTGATTTTTGACATTTTTTGTCATTTTCTCATAAAAAAAGAGCTCAAAATGTAGTCAAAATTTCACTATATAAGGCATTGACATGTCCCAAAATGTATATGATAATACATTGACATGTCCAAAATCTAAATGATAGGACATTGACATGTCTAAAATCTATATAAAGAATGTAGAACTGAATAGTTCTTATACAAAAATAACCTTTTAGACATATTTTTAATGGGTGGATATCTGATTGTTAGTCAAAATTCCTACAAAACATGGTTTCATTAACCAAACTACTTCGAGGCATTTACAAAAGCACTAAAAATGTCTGAGAGCTTCAATGCATCTCACAACTTTGTCGATCTATGTCTACACCCTCATCATCTGATGCACTTGATTCAGTCTCATATTATTGAGAGCTCTCTTCTTCTTCTTCTATATCCACAAGAGCTCTGTCTTCATCCACGTACATACCAAATTCTGCAGGATCATGCACAACTCTTCTTGTTTGCCTATGATTTCCTGTACCACATACATCTGGAAGCTTTTGTTTTATCATGTTGATGGTTGCTTTCCTCAAGTGACCTGTTTTTGTCAAGGAAAAATCATAAACAAGAATATCTACATCATCCATTTTAAGAGTGGATGTGCTTCGAATATTCTTTTTCTTTTTTGAACCTGTTCGTTTAGTATCACACACCATTTCTAAGTTATATTTACCTGTGAATGCATTACTACTTTTAGTGTAATACCAATGCACCATCAAAGCCTCTATTCTTCTCTGATCAATATCTTTAGTTATCTCTAAAACCTTTGCAATCCAAAATGGTCTGGTAGCCTCATCACCATCAGCAAGAACTGCAATAAGTGTTCCAACATTTATCTCTATTAAATTTCCTTGCCATCTTGCTTCTGCCTGTTTTGTCATCCTTGGGCCTACATAAATATTTCTTTCTGGTGGATGTATAAAACTTTGAAGTGCATCTGCATTACATGCTTGGGCCACATTCACGGATCTTTGTGTACAAAAATCCCATGTGAATGGAACATCAACTGGCCAGTGACCTGCAATTGTATACTGTATAATCTCTTCTTGATGATTGAAAAAGTCCTCCCACCAAGATACATCTTGATCTCCAGCATATTTTTTTGCACGCTCAATATGTCTCTTCTTTTCAATGAGTGCATGCATCCAGCTTTTACTTTGATCAACCACATTTCCACATCTTTCTGTATTGTTTTTATCTTCATATGGTGATTGTTCTGCACCATACACTGTCACAGTAGACAAATTAGGCACCTGCAATAAGAATTTGCATCCCTCTTTAGGCTCCCACCCAAGAGAAGATGAATACTGCTTTGCAAATAAAAGGGTTATTTCATCAACCCTCCTCATCAAGAATACATGGTTGAAACTAATATTGTGCAATGGAGCCAAAACCTTAGCACTGTTATCAAGGCCCATTGAGCAAAAGTGCTTAAAGTCATAAATCTGTGTGAGGTGTTGAACTTCTGGTTTTGGAGTATATGCTTCTAAAATCAACTCAGATAAAATCGGAAGAGTAAAAGCATTGTTATGTGCCAACTTCTTAGAGAAAGTACTGAACATTTGATCAATGTGATCATGAGTGTGGCCAACCAGAAGGAAATTTACCCTAACCTTATGAAATACCTGTTTTTCAACAAGCATGCTTAAATATCCAAAGACTGTAGAATTTTTATTCTCTCTTGCAGTATTATCTAGTTGCAAATATAGAGTTGGTGGCAAAAGACCCTTCCATGATTGCAAAACACGATGAATGACAGTAACTGTAAGGTTTGGATCATTATGCACATTCGGATATGTGAAGAAAACCTTGGACATTACAGTTCCATTGTATACCAAAGCACCAACCAAATGCATTTGCACAAGGACTTCATCTCCAATGTCCTTAGGGATGCGATAAAAATGTGGCAAACAAGTTTTTTTTTTATCCATACCATCGATCAACAAACACATATAACGCTCCGGATTTCTGAGTGCTTTACTTCGATGATGAATTGCTTTCTTTCTCTCTAAAGCTTGACTCTCACGATGGTTGTTAAGAAGGTTTTTAAAATTATTCTTTTCCTATGGTGTTGTAGCCCCTTTTGCCATGTTTTTCAAAGTGGCGCAAACTGAACATTCACCCATTCTAACTTTACGAGGAATAGAAACATTGTTAAACTCTTCCTTCCATAATCGAGTAAAGTGACGATACAACACATACTTCTCATTTCTATTTTCCATGTCTTCTCTATATATTTGAAATACCTCTCGACGAGTAAAGTTATCTAACAAGTGCAACCTTCCAGTTGTAGGCATAACCTCACAATGCAAGCTAAAATAGTTCATCATCCAATTCATTGCATGACGTCCAACAGATCCTTTGGTCCCAACATGGAACGTATCCAAAATAAGATCCCCATTCAAAAGCCCTTGTTGAACCCTATGTATTCTAAAATTTCCCACACCCATTGCAATTTTAAATGCAGCCCTACAACATCGCATCCCTTGAGTAAAGAAATATTCAAAACCAACACGTGTTACTGACATGTTATCCTCAATCATTTGCATGCGAGAAACAAGGTATATATCCTGCCTTTCACTATCTAAATGGAGGAATTTTTCTCTTAGGTGCTTTAGTTTCTTCATTCCTAAATTGTACAAACATTTCAAACCACAACAATGCTTCACAATATCCAATGCAATCTGTCTATCTGAAGTAAGAAATTTAAATCTTTTTTGACTTACTTCACGAGGCCTTCTTTTAAATTGTAGATTGAGCTTGCTTTGCTTTTTCGTTGCTCCACATGCACTTGAGTCAGAAGGGAGATCAATGGTTGGATCAGATGGGAGATCAAGAGGTGCATTTGGTTGAGCAGCATTGCACTGTGAATTGGATAACTTAAATGACTCAACAGAAAACATGGAACCATCAGCACGTCCTAAATCATAGGGATCATCACTTCTGTGGAAAGGATCAACTGAGAACAATGAATCCGAAACTGTATCAATATGAGCAGAAGAAGTTGATACCCAAGCATCCACTGAAAAGATTGAGCTCATCTTCATTGAGTTCACAGAAGACTGAAGATGAATGACCTTTTTAAATAAGTAGAAATCCGAGATCAAGTGAAGATGTCACATCAAATGTCACATCAAGAAGATATGAAATCAAAAGTTTATTAAAGTACATTAAATAACATTAAACATCAAATTACATCAAATAACTTAATTACTCAAATATACACGAATAAGGGAACCAAAGATTTGATTCACTTTTGAAATGAGAAACACAATTGATTTCTAACTAGATGTGAGTCATTGAGTCTTAGCATTGTGAGTGAATCAAAATACATCCAAGTTGAGTTCCAACTGGATTATATATTAAAATTGTTTGTAGTAGTGCCATTGAAGACTATACAAGAAGAAATTTTACCTTTGGTACTAAATAAGATTTCAAGGATTAGGTTTCATTGTAGTCTTGGCTAGATCTAAAAGAGGTAGATGAAAGTATATTAAAAAAGAATTATGTGTAAAAGAGGTACTTGGAATGTTTATTCATACATTGATTTTCCATTTAAGCAATGTGTTACAAGATAAATGTGAATATGAATTAAAGTGAGGAGGATAACACTATAAAGATGTCATTAATCTCCCATATTCAACACAACTTAGACTTGAAGTGTAATTTCCATGCAAATGTACATAAATAGTTGCAAGGTTCTTTACTTGAATGTTTATTCATACATTGATTTTCCATTTCAACAATGTGTTACAAGATAAATGTGAATATGAACTAAAGTGAAGAGGATAACACTATAAAGATGTCATTAATCTCCCATATTCAACACAACTTAGACTTGATTTTCTCCCAAGCAAGAGATTCTAAGGAAAAATTTCTACATGAGATTAGACATCCTCATGTACATACCATACTCTTGCCATTAAAGTGTAATTTCCATGCAAATGTATATAAATAGTTGCAATGTTCTATGAATATTTCATTAAAGTGGCTCTGAAACAGCCTATTTGTGTGAGTGGTATTCCCTAGTTAGATTGGTTGACAGATATAGTTAGCAACTGGACTCATTCAGTTAGATCCAGTTAGTCTCTGGTTCAAGTTACCCAATTGCCTATAAATAGCAGAGGAGGAGATCATTCTCATTTTCAAAATCCACGAGCAACAGAGAGCAACAGAGCACAGACAGCTATGGAGCACAGAGCTCAGCATACAAGCAAGGCAACTATGATGGAGAAGAAGAATGTTGGCAAGAGTACCAAGAGGTAGGCAAAATCATACCATAAAAAAAGATTCCTAAAAGATTCCCTTTGTATGTTTGTGTAAAGAGTCTGCTTTCTAGGTTTTTATTTTTCTTAGCTCTAAAAATACAGATCCAATGAGGGTACACCTCGATGCCTCGCATCGACTTTTAGGTGTAAGTCGATGCCAGGCATCGACTTGAGGCTGCAAGTTGATGCCAGGCATCGACTTAAGGCCTCAGGTCGATGCCTGGCATCGACTTGCACCTGAAAGTCGATGCCAGGCATCGACTTTGTGTGCAAGTAGATGCCAGGCATCGAGTTGCAGGTGCAAATCGATGCCAGGCATCGACTTGCAGCCTCAAGTCGATGCAAGGCATCGACTTGCCTGGCATCGAATTTTGCCTTAAAGTCGATGCCAGGCATCGACTTTAGGGTGCAAAGTCGATGCCAGGTATCGACTTTTGGGTGGAAGTCGATGCTAGGCATCGACTTTTAGGTTCAAGTCGATGCCAGGCATCGACTTTTAAGTGCAAGTCGATGCCCGGCATTGACTTGCACACAAAGTCGATGCCTGGCATCGACTTGCACTTAAAAGTCGATGCCTGGCATCGACTTGAACCTAAAAGTCGATGCCTGGCATCGACTTGGGCCTTTGAAAACCACATTTACGTATGAGCTGATTATTCCAAGCGCCTTCAGGGATGCGGAGTCCAAGAGTGAGAGGCCCTTCAAGAAACTGAAAGTCACCATGGGCTCTGGTGATCAGCAACGTGACAAAGGCATTGGTCACCAAGCGAAACCAAAGAAACTTATTGTATCCTTATCCTCTGAGAAGGCCAGCAACCCGCTAGGAATATCCTCAGGTGGACAGAGTAGCATCAAAATTCCTGAGGATGATACAACTATGAAGGATAGGTCGAGGGACGCTAAGGTTTTAAGGACAGATCGTCCACTGCGGGACATGACAAATCTGGAGTGGTGCCTTCAGTATGTTGAAGAGAAGAATGCAGTCCTTCTTGTGTTCGCAGGGGCATATGGGAGAGGAAAGATCACGACAACACAAGGTTTTCAGTATGGCCTTGTGTACAAACTGGATTATGAAGATGAGGATTCTGACAACCTCCTTTTCTTGGTGGAGACATCGAAAGGTTTGAGAAATGTTATATGCAAGATGGATTTCTTGTGCCCAGAGTGCTGTGTTCCAGATCGTCTAGCTGAGATATGCAGGGACTCAGTCAATCTTATCAAGGACTTGATGCCATGGATCCAAGGCAACATCATGCCAACACAACAGAAGATGACAACCCCTGTAAAGGCAAGGGGTAAGCAGAGCGTGCAGAAAAAGCTTCAAAAGAAAAAGAAGAGAATTTCAGAAGAGGAGTCTTCTGACTCAAGCTCTAGCTCTGAGGATATAATTGTTGCACCTGGTGGAGAGCTTGCCTCGGGTGTTCTTGGTATTGAGCAGAACAAGATGAGGGAGGATATAGCTAAAAGAAAAATTGTGAAGAAGGGGCAGTTGTTCCACCTGCCAATCAATATCATCCACAGGTCACCAATAGATCCAGTCACAGGGAGGAGGCCCCTTGAGATCAGGGAGCCACACAATTTGCATGTGCAGAATCTTAAGAAGAAAATGAAAATAAATCCTCATGCTACTGTTGTGCCATTCCTTGTCATGGTGGATCCGAATGAGTGAAGCTCTCTGGACGAGTTCAATGAGGGTTTATTTGAGGAGTATACTTATTATGTGATTGGAGGTTCACACTCTGCAAAGGCCCGTAGACAGCTAGTGAAGGAGCACCCTACCACTTTTTTCTTTAGGTATGCAGAGTGTAAGATATATGCTGGTCTTACAACTGAGGAAGCCAAGCTTCTTGCTTGGGATCACAACAATGACAATGACTACAGGCAAAAAATGTCCTCCATAGAGAGAATTCGGTTCTTCCACCATGAATATGAAGATTGTCTTGTTAAGGAAGCTGGAAGAATACATCCCAATCTACGAAAGCAATGCCTTATTGAGGTTGGAATTGCACTGGATGAGAATAGAAAGTCTGATGCCTTGAGGAAATATGATCCATGGTTTCAACTGGCATTCAGATCAGGTGAGATCTGGGATCTACAGGATAAAATTTTCACAATGTGGGAGAACAAGGAGGTCAAGGGCCAGAAGCAACGAAAGTCGAGGCCAGACCCACAGGTTGATCTGAAGGGAAAGGGAAGGAAAGCTGACCTCTCAATTGAAGAGGCTCCCGAGGACATGAAGCTGACACCATGGAGGGCCCTTCAAGGAATCAAGGATGATACATTGATCATATCAACTTTGTCAAGGGTAATCTCCAAGGACTTAAGCTTGGAGGAGATGGTGACTGAGCTCAATAAGTATGTATGTTATTCTCAGATCCTTTTTCCCTCCTCCCATGTTTCTGGTCTAACCTAGTCTCTTTTTAATTTCTGTGACTGTAGTCATAAAGTTTACATGAAGATTCAGGAGGTCATGATGAAGAGGCTGGGTTGCTTTTCTTGGACAGAGGTCCAAAGAGACTATCCAACCACATCATCCTACAAAGCTTTATCAGAATATTTTATCCTTTTTCGTGATTGGGTAGGTTCTCTTTCTGAGGTTGTGCCTGGTTTGCCATTAGGTTAGATGCCTTGATTCACCAAACCAATTTAATGCCAGGCTTTTAGTACGAATTTGATGCCTGGCATCGACTTACGGCTAAAGTCGATGCCAAGCATTGACCTGCAGCCAAAAGTCGATGCCTGGCATCGACTTGGGGGCATAAGTCGATGCCCGGCATCGACCTGCAGCATAAGTCGATGCCTGGCATCGACCTCGTGGCATATGTCGATGCCAGGCATCGACTTATGTCCCAAAGTCGATGCCAGGCATCGACTTTTAGTAGAAAGTCGATGCCTGGCATCTACCCCCACATGAAATTGATGCCATTCATCGCTTCCTTATGTTCTGGTTGCTGTATTGAAGAGCTCATTTAGTTGTCTTTCCACTTTTTTCTGCAAAAACCAAAGAAAAGTAAGTTTGCGGAGCTACTGGATGATTGCCCCCCTGCATTCCTGGCTCACATTCAAAGAGAAAGGCATGAGAAATCTAGGCTGAAAGCCAAGGAGATGGATTTTGATGATGAACCTGATCTGAAATGTTTCTCCAATCCCCTAGACCCCCTTAGGCCTGTATATTACAATGTATTCTGTAGTGATGTAAATAATATTTGTTCTGTTGTGCCTAGAAAACATTTCTCCCTTCTCATAGCGGACATACCCTATGGATTTAGGATGTTGGGATCAGTTAATGATGATGAACCCTTCAAACACCCTCAGATTCGGAAGATGGTCACTGATTTTGCAGAGTTGACTATGTCTCCTCTTTGGAGGATAGTAATTTTCCATAGCAGAGACCAGTCCTTCTCTGTTTCAACTGCTCTGAAGGCAAGATGTCATGCTGTGGAGTGCCTCACGTGGTAAGTAATCTTCTTTCTATCTCCGTGGCTTTAATGATGCTCTCTATGACTCATAGTTCTTGTTTGCAGGGTGAAGACAAACGTAAATCACACTCCTTTGCATAGGTTTGTGAGCTCCACTGAATGCATTACAGTTGGCTATTATGATGAAGTAAGCAAAAGGAGAGTCAGGGAGCATTGCAATGAGAATGGGATCTCAAATGTGCTCATGTTCCCAGCCGTTACCAAGAAACTTCGTCATGTAGCTGGGGACATGACATTGGTTAACCCCTATCAGAAGCCACAAAAACTCATAATGAGATTGCTTCAGCTATTCTCCAATGATGATGACTGGGTCCTAGACCTTTTTTCGGGCACAGGTAATTTCAATTTTCACAATTTTCATTAGTCATGGTTGATTGACACCTCTAAGTGGTTTTCTACTGTTTCAGGAACGACTCTGGCTTGCTCCTTAAAGATGTTCAGGCACTGCATAGCTGTGGAGAAGGATGATGCTCAAGTGAGCTTTATTAGAATGAGAATCAATGGGCTGAATGAATGCCCAGATGAAGACCAAGAGGTTGGAAGGAAGCACATTGCAGACACGGAGAGGTTCCAACCGGCTTCAAGGGAGCCTGTTCCCCCACTTGCAGATGAACCGGGGGACATGGCTGACCTTGAAGAGCCAATCTTGGAGCAAGAGAGGCAGGATATGTGTTCTAATGTTCCAGAGGATCCCAATATCCTTGAGCCTGAGGAAAGCTATGATCAGCTTCTATTGTAGATTCATATTACTCTTGTACTTACACAGGAAATGTAAAAACATCATTTTAATATAAATATAATGTCGAGTTCTGCTTCCACTTTGTGTTCAACTTGATTTATCTTGAGCATTTCTCTGATCATGTGTGAATGTTTCTTAGTATAATTTTGTTGATTATTATCTTCTCTTGGGAATGCTTTTGTGAAATGTATTTCATATTCTGTGAATATGGCCATGCATTCAATGAGGATCTTAACCATACAAAGGGGATGATCTTAATTGCCTTGTTAAAATGTTCCGATTTTTGCAACACATGTACTCTAATTTTCGAGTAACTTTTAATCAGCTATAATTTGTGCTTGTTGAGGTTATGGATGTAAGGAAGGAGCTTCCCGAACTCTTACTTGTACCTTAAACACTAATCTATTGTCAAAGATCATGATGTGGGATTCTTGATCGGCTGAACAACTAGTTTTCATGGCAACAAGAATTTTATTATATCTATCTTGACTACTTGGGATATGAGATCAAGGTTCTAGTGACAATATTTACAAGCAAGAACAAGTGATGCTTCCTAGATATTGTAAAATGCTCACTTTATTGCTTGATATAATGGTCTTTAGGTAAAAAGGAAAAGAGAACATGTCTTTGTTCTCCTTTGTTGTGACTCAGTGTTAAATGGGACTTGAATAATTCCCAAATTTCTTGAATAGGCCTTGGAAGGAAAGAAGAACGAGAAAGAAGAGAAAAAGAAAAGAAAAAGAGAAGATGGAGAAAAAGAAAAAGAAAAGAGAAAAGAAGGAAAAGAAGAAGAAGAAGTGATAAAGATGTGGATGGGGTGTAGAGAAGCCTAGAGAGAGAGACACTCGGGGGAGGCTTGCCTACCACTCTTTCCTAGCATAGAGAGAGAGTGAACCACCGACAGAGATGGGCGGCACTGTAGATGTGAAAGAGGGAGAGAGTTTGAGTCGGTGGACTTGCTCTGCATCAGAGATGATGAAGAGAGAGAGATACGGTGCACGATTGCAGATGATTTTTGATGCACGGACGGAGAGAGAGAGTCAGAGATGTCGCTGTTGACACCTTGAGAGAGAGAGAAATCTATGGGACGGTGCTCTAGGCAGTCGGATAGAGAGAGATTCGTTGATAGAGGGAGATTTGTGGCTGACAGTTGACAACACACAAAGCTAGGCGGTGCTATTGGTGGTAGAGTCGGTTGGTCGGCACACAGCAGAATTCGACAGAGAGATGTGCTGCATGGCGGTGCACCAGGAGAGAGAGAGGGTTTCATCGGCTACAAACATAGTGATTGGCTGTCGAAGGCATAGGAGAAAGCGGAAGAAAGAGTTACGCACAGATGGAGCGATGATGGGAGAAGAGGAGAAAGAGAGAGAGAGAGAGAGAGAGAGAGAGAGAGAGAGAGAGAGAGAGAGAGAGAGAGAGAGAGAGAGAGAGAGAGAGAGAGAGAGAGAGAGAGAGCAGTCACAAGCACAGATGGAGGATGCATGTTAGAGAGAGAGAGAGAAAGAGAGTTGGTGGTTGAGCATAGCGTGCAGGGAAGAGAGAAGAATGAAAGAAAGAAAGAATAAAAGTAAATCAAAGAAAGAAAGGAAGGAAAGAAGAACGAGAAAGAAGAGAAAAAGAAAAGAAAAAGAGAAGATGGAGAAAAACAAAAAGAAAATAGAAAAGAAGGAAAAGAAGAAGAAGAAGTGATAAAGATGTGGATGGGGATGCTAAGGGTAATACATCACAGTCAGAGGAAGCTAATGCAAAGGAATATGTAGGTAAAGAAGGTCAAGGGAGTGGAGGCCTTGTAAACTCTCAAGATGGAGAAAGAGAAGCAGAAGAAGAAGAAGGATGAAGAGGGGGAAAGGAAGGAGGAAGAGAAAAGGGAAAGAAAGAAAAGGGGAGAAATAGAAATTACCACTGGAATGCACTTAACTTTGAGTCTCAGAATTCTAAATGCCTAAGAACTCCTTTTGAATGGGTGATTGAAATTGCTTGTCATATATAAGTAAAGGTTGAATGTTTTTTTTATGTGAAACCACCCAAGGAAAATGAAATATTGTGCCACTTTCATGGAGGACTTGTCTTTTATACATGCATTGTTTGAATATGCTAATTGATTTTTTAGAATTTATCTAACGATTGACCCACCCCCGTCGAACTTCTTTGTGGATCTCTCCTCCAGATTTTTGTGCCGATTCTGAGGAAAAGAGAAAAGAAGCTATTGCCGAGGATACTTGAAGAAAAGAAAAGACTAAAGAAAAGTTGGAAGTAAAGCTTGGACAGCAAAGACCGAAGTAGATCGTGGGTGCATTCTCGCACTGTAGTGAGAGGTCTACCTTATATTTGGCCAATCCGCACTGTAGCAACATCATATTGTATTGTCGTTCCGCATTGTAGCGGTTCGCTATATCACCGACCCGCACTATAGCGGGCATCATTGTATCACTGAGTTTTATTGGACGATTTCAGCTATATTCTCATTGTATCATCGATCTTGTTTGTCCATCGCTCCGCGGATTTCAATTTCCTACGATGCTTACGAGCACACACACACACATTCACTTGTCCATTTCTCTTCCAATTGCATGGGCCCACGACGCACGAGACGATCGCCATACCAGAGAGAGAGCGAGGCACCCAGCGCGTAGACGCCGCTCGTTGGACGTGGGAACGGCGCACACAGGGGCGTGATCCAACCCCGTGCCAGCTCTTCCCATCACCTGACTCCTTCCCCAGTCCACTGTGAATGTGGACATCCACACCAAAATGAACTAAATCAATTGGTAGACCAACAAAAAGTAGGAAGCAAAGAGCAAAATGAAGAAAGATCTACTCAACTAGGATGAACTAAATCAACTAGTAGACCAACAAGAAGTAGTAAGCAAAGAGAAAAACGAAGAAACATCTAGTTGACTAGACCAAGAATTGGTGAATAACCATGATGAATGTGCATATACTATTGAAATGAATGAAGAAATGAGGCTTCAACTTACAGAAATTCACCTGGATTATCAAAAGGCAATCAAGCACCCCAAGGGAGAGCCATAAGAAGAATTTCTTGAAAAGGAATCGATAGCACCCATCAGAGTGGTGGCATAACCATCACCTATGGATTTGACATTTTGCGGCAGCTCATCGAAGCCAAACACACGAGGATGAACAACAGGTTCACCTTCACATCCAACAACCATTGAATGAAACATTACATATTGACAAAGGCAAAGATGTAAAAACAAGTGAAGAACCAATCATACTGCAAAAATGGCTGAACGTGGATGTGGCCCAACTCAAACCTGTGGTGAAGTAAATGATACAAACAAACATGGAAACACAACAACATTTAATGGAAGCTGATAAGGATTACGACCAAGCACTAGCCGAAAGAGATCACTTCAAAATATTAAGTGAAGAACTATCCACACAAGTATTACAATCTCAAGAAGCTTTAACAAGGAAAGAGGACGACCTTAAAGATGCATAAGAAAATTGCAATAGGCTCACTGAAGAAAACATGCAATTGCAAGATCAACTAAAAGAAGTCACAAAGTATGAAACAAGTGAAGTTGAAAAGGTACGTCTAATAAACCGGAGCAAAAATTTAGAAACACAAATCAAGATATACATGGATGAGACAGACACACTTAGAAACAGAAACAAAGAATTAATGAATTCAATCCCGCTCAATCAACTGATAGAGGTATTAGAAGCTACACAAAGAGATACAGTGGAGCTCAAGGCACAACTTGCAAAGTATGTTGAACAACTCAAGCAGGAGCGAGAATTGTGAGAGCAATGGGAAAGAAAGTATATGCATGATACAAATGAATTACAAAATAAATGGAAGGCAGTAGAATCCAAAATTGTAGAGCAATGCAAAGAGGACGTAGATCAATTAGTTATACTTGGTGAACACCTCATGCAAAGTAACGAAGCACTTACAAAAGCCAATGAATAAATAAAAGATAAAGATGCACTCACCAAAAGTTTAAGATCAGATCAACAAGCATGGAAATATGGGGACACGAGTAGTTCCGAGCTCTCAAGCGGCTACTGTTGAGATCGAGGTACACTCTCTTTCTCTCCCCATCAATAACTTGCCTATACATATGGAAGAGGAGCTACGACATGCTGGTCAAGATACACCAAATATTGCAGAAGTAAGCCGAAGGGAGAAGACCCTATTGGTGTCCAAACTCATAGAACAATTCAAAGATGTAATGGTGAAAATGATGAAGGAAGCAAAGCAAAAACTTAGACCAAATCATCAAACCATTTAATGTGCCATATGGAATCCTCAAAGAAGAGACACACCAATACATCAAATGTATCATGAATAAAGCATCGAACCACCAACTAAATTTCAAAGTGGATACTTTTTCATACACACAAGAAGAATTTGACAAAGTTGATCCAATATGGAGGCGTAAATTTTTGGAGAAACCTATGTTGTGAGTGCATTGGGAAGATGCACCATATTCACTCCAAGTAAATCCATCTTTTTGCCCTGTGCCACGCAGAAGACCATGGATGCAATTTTGGGAGGCACAGTGCCATGGCACAATCAATAATCGATGGCTCAATTATCCATTATTACCAAGCCTGCCACATAATTACTTATCAATCAAAGATTATATGGTGTGAACAATCAAATTTTGGATTTCAAGATATGCTTCGGTCCCAAATTTAGCAATAAAAATGACCAATAAAGTGTTGAGCATGCTTCTCACAATTTTGAAGGTGTTCAAACATGTGGAATATACATTTTTGAGCTTCATCAACATTAACCAGAGGACAGATGCTCTGATTTTTTATCTTTTTGTCACACCTAGTCGCCTTACCATAATGGCTATTTATTCTCGACTCATGTTTTTTCCAATTCCATACATGCAAACGTTTCGAGAAGCATTCTTTACTAGATTTTTTGAAATGGACCCGTAAATATTCTTGAAAATGTCATCCAACTTAAATGCTCAACTTGTTGCATATGAACTAAGCTTTTTCGCAGATCACAGACAAGCACCACATGATGGGGTGAAATCAACTCAATGGAAGGAGTTAATGATACGTGAAGCCAACTTGCTTAACCAAACAAAACAAACAATATTCCAAACATACTCACGTCACTTATCAGAGCCTATTGAGGATGATAGAGTTTAGTAGGAGGGACATGTGGAGGGAACCCAATAAAAGAAGAAGAAGAAGAAAATAAAAATGCAAAGTAGTTCAATAAAAGACTCAGCCTCTCCCCAAAGCCCCGCAAGGGCATGCACCAGGCTTCAACGAGAAACATGAAGGACTTGAAGAATGTGAATAAAGAAGTTTAATAAAGTCCTTCCAACAATATGAAGAACTGTAATGAGAGGTGACTAAATATATGTCACCTTGGTTGCTAGGTGTGTGCAATGAAAAGAAATAAACAGACTAAAAAGAAGACAATAGGACTCGAAGAATGTGGAAAAAGAAGCTAAACAAGGTCCTTCCAGCAATGGGAAGAACTCTAGTGAAAGGGGATTCAATATAAGTCACCTTAGCTGCTAGGTGTGTGCGTTGTAATCCCAATTAACACAATCAAGAGTTCCTTGATCACTGGTGGCAAAGAATTAAAAAGAAGCATACACTACCTCTGAACATTTAAGGCCTCCACCAGTGCTGGTGGTGGACAACTACAAATATGCCATTGGGATAATAAGGACTTAGATCTTCCACATGTTAAATGCTAGAGACAAGAAGCAAAGCCTTTCAAGGGATGACAAAGACAAAGAGGAGGAGAGTGTTGTAGAAGAAAGAGACAAAGAAAAGCAGGCCCCAAACATTTTCAAATTTAGGCATAATTTTTCTTCCTCAAAATTCCATGATACTCTATCAAAATCCATGTAAATGCAGTAGAGGAGTCCGCTAGATGCATGAATCCCAAATATTGTAACAATAGTCTTGTATAATAGTAGGAATTTAGTGATTATCAATAAAAGTGTCAGTCTTTTGTGTGAAAGGACCATTTTTAGGGCACACATATATAAGTCACTTGATGAATCTTTGTAAAAACTTTTTGCCATTGTGAGTAATCAAGTTGAAATTTCGAATTTTCTTTTTCTATGTTGAGTATCATCATCTCCAAGAGCTTGTATGTGTGTTTGATGCTTGAAATGTGTGTTTGGGAGTGTTTTCCACCTAGTACCCTCTTGTTTTAGTGACTATAATGCATGTGTGAAGCTTGGCGAGCCGTGGAACTAAAGTAGTATTTCCAACCTTTCACAATTTCACTCATAACTTGAAGCACTTTGTCAGATTAGGCTAAAAATAGTACCATTAGATGTGTCTCTTTGAGAGTTTCGAAATGAACTCACTATTGACCATATTTGGATCTTTGAGCTGAGAGAAGAGTCCTAATTTATGCTTATTGCTGTTGCAAGTATTGTAGTGTGTATTTCGAGTGAGATGAGTGACTTGTGAGGTAGATGAACCTATGTTACATGCATTGTTAGCACTTTCACTTCATTTTCCATCATGTGTGCACATGTCTTCATATAGTTGATATGTCTAATTCCATGGATTGATAGGTGGATACATGCTTTCTCTTCTAGGTGGTGGTCTTGCTAGTTATCTCCTATGGTGCCATGTACACCACAACACAATGGTGTTGCTAAGAGGAAAATAGACTTCTCGTGGAAATGGTAAAGTTTATGGTGAAAATTTATGCACTATCTTATAGTTTCTAGCTTGAGGCTGTAATGTATCTTGCAAATGTACTTAATAGGTGTTCTACAAAGGCATTAAAATCTATAAATCTTTATGAGACTTGACATGGTTGCAAGCCATCTATTTCTCATTTTTATGTTTTTGGCCATAACTCTAAGAGTAAAGGCTATCAATTATACAATCCACACATCGAATGTATTGGGAGATGTTGTTTTTGTGGAGGATGTATTGCAACGTTCATTTTCGTGTATTAAGTAGACATCAATGAGCTAAAAAGATGTATATGATACCTTGCTATGTCTTTTCATTGGTGGATAATGAAATGTATATACAATTGAGGCAACATCTCAACCTATGCAGGTTTTGAATGAGAATACGGATCATTCCATTTATGGTGCAAATATTCATGATGCACTTACTAATGAGAGAGTAAATATTAATGAGGCAAAATTGATGCCGGAATGTTTGTTGCAAATTTGAGAGATAGCTAGTTAGATAGCTAGTCACTCAATCTTAAATTGTGCTTCCTTTTCATGTGATTATTATGCAATGATTGTCTCTAGATTTTGTGATATTAATGCGTTCGTTCTCATTGATGAAGCACAAAAATAAAAAAATTGGATGGTTACTATGCAATCAAAATTTGATGCTATTATGAAGAATGATCTTGGTCTTTATATGACTTGCCTCTTGACAAGAAGATCATTGGCACTAAATGGGTCTTTAAGTTGAAATGCAAGCTTGATGATACTATTGATCACTATAAGGTTGGGCTTGTAGTTAAATCTTGTGCTCAAGAGAAGGGCATTTATTTTGATGAGGCCTTTGCTACTACATGTTGTATGATAACTGTTCGTAGTGTCTATGCACTTGAAGCTCATAATGGTTGGAATGTACATCAATTAAATATCAAAATTGTATTCAATTAAATATCAAAATTGTATTCAATTAAATAACCAAATTGTATTTTTGAATGGGAACTTGCATGAAAAAGTGAAAATTTTTCAACCCCATGGCTTTTGTATAAAAAGGATGCGAAAACAAAGTGCATACATCAAAGAAGACATTCTATGGATTAACGCAAGCACCACGTTCTTGCAATGAGAAAATACGTGCCATTTATTAGCACATTACTTTTCATCATTGTTGTTTATTTGGATGAATTCTTCCACTAGTTCTAATGAGATGCACATCTCTTAGTTTAAGGCTGATTTGAACGTCTCTTTTGAAATGTGATTTATGGCATTGGCATCATTATTTGGGCATTCAATTTGTGCAAGTCGATGGGGGCATTGTTTTCTATCAAACAAAGTACATTGACACTTTATTGCAATGTTTTGGCCTTGATTATTGTAAACCCATTTCCACTCCCATGGAAATAGGTTTATTAATGAGTATTGATGATGTTGGTGATGTATTTAATGTTGGTCTCTATCAACAAGCTATTGGATGCCTTATCTATATATACATCACTTGACACGATATTTAGTTTTTTTTTTTAATGGATGTTCAACTGGAGCCTACTCCCTTGAGCTTTAACTTTGAAATTGCAACTATACAAGTGAATGAGCATAGTACCCATGGGACCCCCCGTATCCCACAAAGCAGGGGTTAGACTTCCCAAAGGTGACACAAGAGAGGACTGGTTTCGATTGGAAATATCATGTTTTATAACTGGACTTAGGCCCACATTGTCATGCCGATAGTGGGGATTGAACCTTCACCCCCACCTCAAGGGGCAGAAGATGTCATGCATTGACACGTGGTTAAGCATAACTTTTGCAAGTTATCTATTACTCGATAGCTTGGGTTGTTTTATCATATTGGTGGATCACTACCACTAGGTTTACATGCTTTTTCTGAAACACATTGGGTTGGTTGTTATGACACGTGTCCACAAACTAGTTTTTGCTTCATGGTTTGTATTTCATGCATATCTTGGATGAGCAAGAAGAAACCTACTATGGCCACTTCCAATTGTGAGGCTAAGTATATGTCAACTTTCATAGCTACTACTGACTTTGTGGCTCAGATGCCTTATGGATGATTTGCATGCTAGTGAGACCTCTTCCAACACCATGCTTATTGTTAGAGCCATTAGAAGTTGCAAGGAGCCCAATGTTCCAAGCTCACACTAAGAACATTAAGGTACAATATCCTTATGTCATCTCTACTAGAGAGATCAATTTGATGTATGTGCCCACAAAAGATAATGTTACATACCCTTCCACAATGGCTTTGGCTTTCTTCAAAGCTTTGCGATTACTCTCTTTTATGGATTGACCTTAGTCCACATTGGCTGACATTTCCTTTTACATGATTATTAACCCCTTGTTCATTGCATCACTCCTGGGGGGATTTTTTAGTAGAGGAATATCTCTTGGGATGGAGGAATATCTAGTAGAGGAATATCTCTTGGGATGGATGTTAGAAGAGAGAAGCTCAAATAGTTCCATGAAATGGGAGTGAAAGGATGCTGTGACACCGCTCTTTGTGAAAGCAAAGTCTTATAATTCCTGGATGTGGCACTTGACAATTGGAGCTCAACATAAAGGATGTAGGGACATTGCTCAATGTGAATCGAGCCTAAGAATAAAGTGTGATTGTCTAAGCACTCCTTCGGCCCATTTCATATAAGGAGGAACTTGTCGTCGCCAAAGAACATCAAATCAATGATTGACATGTGTAGATCTCCATTCCGATAAGGTGGAGGCTTTTTGAATACAAGCATACATGTCACATAATAATTTTGCAAAGAATATTCTCACCTCTCTCCTTGGAATTGTTGTGAACTTTTCCATGTGGACTAATATGATTCATTGGCTTCATATCAAGACACAAATTTTGTTCTGTGATCTTAAAAAAAAAATGGAGGTCCAGCCGAAGTCTACTCCCCCGAGCTTTAACTTTGAAATTGCAATTGTATTAGTGAACAGACATAGTACCCATGGGACCCCTCGTATCCTACAAAGCAGGGGTTAGATTGCCCGAAGACGACACAAGAGAAGACTCCCCGAAGGCAACTGATTTCAACTGAATACAATATGGTTACACTGGCCTTAAACCCACAAGGTGTCCTCCCATAGAAGGGGATCGAACCTTCGCCTCCGTCTCAAGAGGCGAAAGGCCCATCTAGCCAAGCTAACGCTCGTAAACTTTGTGATCTTTATTGCATTCACATAAGCGAGAAGAATTAAACCCATTAACTTCCTTCCACCCCTCATGTCTGAATAGGTGATTGGAGGACCACTCCAAAATTTATCATATCTTGGTGGAACAAGGTTATTTTTCACTCATGTTCCGCCCCCCGTGTCAAATCACCCTTACATATGTGGTAAAGGAGAGAGAGCTTGTCTCCACCGTGACTCGTGAGGGCCTCGATATGATCGTACTTTCAAAGTAAAACATTTTTGGTTTTCGACAAAGAAAAAGCCATTTCCATCAGACAATTTTCCTGATTTGCTGACACATTCTTTTCGCCCGCATCACCTGAAACTCCAAGAGAGACCTTTGTCGAATCGCTCTGCTCAAACTAAGCGTTCCGACTGCCGAGCACCGGCTCTCCCACTTCTGCCGAACTGAATGTTACATAATCCATCGTAGAACATACAAAATCAGTTCTGCGTGTTGGAAGCACGCAGGACAATCTTATTATCTTTTCTAGGGCTGCGATCTGAGGGTTTATCGTCACAATGTTGGATGTATCGAGGGTTCAGAAGGAGCTAGTGGAAGTGGCAGGGGACAAGGTCTCCGGAGTGAGCATCCAACTCTTGGGAAACAGTCTATCTCACTTGCAAGGTACCATCGATGGCCCTTCTGGAACCCCATACGAAGGTGGCGTATTTACCATCGACATACAGCTTCCATGTAAGTTAGCTTGTTCTGCTTATATATCTTGACGTCGATCTCCTTTAGGGTAGTGAAATGCACGAATGCCATTTTTTTCTACCTTTATTAAAGTGAAATACTTTTTGATTGTGTACAACCTTCTTTTGTATTTGGCTAGGATACGTTTTTGTTATTGATCCTTCTTTATTAGAAATCCAATTTATTAGAGGTCATGATTTGATGAACTTGTCATGTCTGTGTGGTCCTCAAACGAGGTACAGACATCTGGAAAATAGAAACGGATTTCATGGACTGTTTCGTTAATTTGATTTCTTTATGAATACTTATGCATCATGGATGTGACTGAATTGTGGCACGTTGGGTATTTTTGATTGTGTTTCTGTGCAGATAAGTTATGTTTTTGGTCTTGGTTAGACAATCTTAGAAGTCCAATTCATCAATGGTCACGGTTTACTGAACTTGGCACAGCTTTGTGGTCCTCGAGCAAAGTAGAGAGTTATGGGAAACAGGATCTATTAGACTGTTTCATTAGTTAGTTTGATTTCATCATGAATTGTTATCCATCATGGATGCCATGTTATGGTCTGTGATGTGGGTATCAAATGGACTTTCTTAAAGTTCTAGTGAACCTTTAACCTTGTGGATGAGGTTGTCATGAAGCCATCGAATGAACTATATGGATCCACAAACTCCAGAATAAAATCTTGGGATGATTATCATGTTTTCTTGTACAATGATTGGTTTTGTCATGGGGATGTTTCCTCCCTCCCCTTGTATTTCTATATGGGACTGTTGGAGTCCAGGTAGTTGTGGCTTCCCTTCTGGCTTGGTGCACTGAATCATGTGCAACTGAAGGGCATGACACTTTTGCCCAACCTATTGATGGTGTGATGGCCGGGACTGCCGGGTTTGCAGGTTCGTCTGCCCAAGAAGTTACTTGGCTCGCCCTAGTTTACCAAACTTAATGAATTAGGAATGAAGAAGAACAGAGGTAAATAATCTCTTAATACACTCCATTTCATTTAAGCCATGTTTTCCTTTTGAAAGATCCAAGAGCCACCATCCCCATCAAGAGGTCTCTTGAGACCACGCACGCAATCTGGTGCACCAAGCCAAACTACTTGGACCCCAAGAGTCCTTAATAAAAGTATAAAATGGAGAGAGGAAGAAGTTCCTATGATAGGTTTCAACATGGCAACATGCTATAAAATCAAATAAGTATGCAAAGATATTAGTTGTTGGATCTTGGCAGATTTCACACTCAAGAAAGTTCTAAGATGTTCGTTGGTTTTGAAGGTATTAGTGTGCAACCTTTATTCCATTGACTTTGATGATGTTGCTTCCTTATTGCTAGAATAGTGTGAAATTTTCTGAATATTTATTCGAGGTGGTCTTGAATGCATTGATGGGTTTGTGCTGGGCTCTTTGAATAAATATACAGTGTCGAACTTTTGAATGGATATACACGTGCTGACAATCTAATGCTCGTGGTCACATTATCAATTATTCACAATCTATTACAATACTTCTTGGTTATTATGGTTTTTGAGTTTCAAAAATCTATTGCTTTGCAATCCACATGGCCTTCTAAAATATCCTTGGAAGTTGCATGTATATTTTCTTTCCTTTTATAAATTTGCACTAAAGTCCAATCATGCAATTTAAGTTTTTTTTTTTCTTTTTTTTTTTTTCTATAAATAAAAATTAGAGCAATGAAGAAGAGATGGAATGAGAGAATTTAGGTGGCTTTCAAGCGTGAGCTGATATGGCTGAGGTCTAGATGAGTAATTTGGTTAAATTCTTGTAAAATCAGTGCCCTCTCATAGGGGGCTAAAGGATGTGAGTAATAAGCAAATTACTTAGTACAAGTTTTAATGAACATAGTTTATGGAAAACATGTACTTTTGTGGATGGTTTCATTGTTTTAATAACATGTGTGTTATTAATAGGTTGAGCACAAGGTTTTCTCTCACGAAAGTCGATCAATTAGTGAACAAAAGACATTATGAAGACATTCCTTGTGATCACTTAGAACAATGCAAATTTGATTTTAAAATTGTATTTTCAATGGGGATAGAAATAAATCTCCTCAACATGCATGTATTGGAATGTCATGATAATTTGTCTTCCATCATGTGTAAAAATATTAGTGATTGGGATTTAAGGACATCATCGGATATCAACTTGACTCATGAAATTGGGAGTTTTTATGTGAGTCAATAAATTTTGTAATTTTAATTCAAAAATATTGTAATTTTAAGCCTGGTGTGAAAAGTTTTTTTAGCTAAGGCATGCTTGCATATTACTCTTGATTGGATAGAAGGTTTCATAATGTTAGCTAAGGTCTTTGCAATGACATTTTATTCTAAGCATTGTTTGCGATCTAGATGCTTGTCAACTTGTAGACCAAGTTTTAGATTTTGTGCATTGGAGATTTATTATTATGAAATTTGTAAATGTCTCATCATGTGAATTATGCCTTTTTCTTGTCAAGAGATTGTTCCTTTATATCCACACATGTATCCTTGTGTTTATTTCTTTTGTTTTGCTTATAGTCCTTTGTCTTACAAAATGTTAGAAAATTTGTGTTTTGGGGCAACCTTCCACTAAGGGACCCCACTTACAGGATTAGTTAAACTAGGGATGGTCAAAAGTTGATCAAATTGCTAGTCAAACAGGTCAAAATGGTAAGAAATTGAGTAAAAATATTATTACATATTGAGAAAGTACTCATCAAGAGCTATCCACTGAAATATATCACTTAGCTATTTGGTAGTAGATGGAGGGTCAAAAAGGGTCAAAAACCAAATCAGAATTTCCAAATTTGGTGTGAAAAGCTTTTTTATTTTTGAAAAGCAATATGCCATATGTAAAAATCTTTGGCTATTTGGTAGTATATGGAGGGTAAAAAAGGGTCAATAACCAAATCCCAATTTCCGAATTTGGTGTGAAAAGCTTTTTTGCTTTTGAAAAGCAATATGCCACATGTGAGTCAACTAATTTTGTAATTTTAATTTAGAAATATTGTAAGTTTAAGCTTGGTGTGAAAAGTTATTTTTACCTAAGGCATGCTTGCATATTACTCTTGATTGGATAGAAGGTTTCATAATGTTAGCTAAGGTCTTTGCAATGACATTTTATGCTAAGCATTGTTTGCGATCTAGATCCTTGTCAACTTTAAGACCAAGTTTTAGATTTTGTGCCATGAAGATTTATTATTATGAAACATTTATAAATGTCCCATCATGTGAATTATGCCTTTTTCTTGTCAAGAGATCGTTCCTTTTCATAACATCCACACATATATCCTTGTGTTTATTTATTTTGTTTTGCTTATAGTCCTTTGTCTTACAAAATGTTAGAAAATTTGTGTTTTAGGGCAACCTTCCACTAGGGGACCCCACCTATAGGATTAATTAAACAACGCAACAAACCCTAGCTTTTGCCCTCCTTGTTAAAGTGAAAAAACCGAAAATCCAACTCTTGCAAGGTTGGAAGAGACCTCCTCTAGCCAAGCTCAAGGCTTGTGCTCACTTTGAATCGAGGATTATGTGCAAATACTCTTATCTTTATATAGTTTTGTCCAAGACTTGAAACGCATAATTGAAAAACACTAAAAAAGCACAAAAATCTAAGCCTGATAATTCGTGACAGAATTCTTGTTGTGTTTCGCAAAAACCCTAATTTTGGTTTCTTTTTGATATTTTAAAAAATAATATATTAATCTTTGAATATTTAAAATATCTTACTTTTCTCATAAAATGTGCCTTTCAACATTGTTTTTTGATGTTGACTTGATTTAGGAGCCTTTTGAGCTTGCAAAAGTCCTTCAATTTCATCATGTGATATATCATTGGATAGCTCTTAAGTAGCACTTTCCATATCTGAAATAAAGATCTTTGCAAAATTTTGGCCAATTTTGACCTCGTTTGACCTTGGTTTGACCATGGTTGACTAACTTATTAAATCTAAAAAATATGTGCAATCCCTCTAGTGGAAGTTTGCATTTCCAACAATCCCCTCCTTACTTGACACAAGGGGGATATGCCAAGTAGGTATCTATTTTGTTGGCCTATAAAAATGTAAAACATTGTTGCTATGTGACAAAATGGTGATTGTAGGTACTTGTAAAGATCATGCCATTGTCCATACAAATATGATAAGATTTCGACATGAAGAGCACTCCATACCACAAATAAAAGGAGAACTCATAAAATTTTCTCATACTCTTCTTTGCTTGGAAAGATAGAGACTAATATAGGGAAAGCAAAAGATAGAGTATAGACTAGAACATGTTTCCTTAAGTCTCAAGGTTGGCTCATATCTAAATGACATAAAATGTGCAAGAAGTGGAAAACTTGTCCACCATAAGGTTTCGAATGTAGATCTGTTTCTCCTCCTTGTTCACATAATAATATGTCATGATAATCTTGCAAATCTTTAAAACTGATATAAAACTTGAATATGGCCTTTAAGAACACCTGCAAGATGTGTGATTGTTTATGCAATTAAAAGGACTAATATGACCCCTCTTGGAGCTAGCTTCTTTTGGCTCATGTATCCAACAAGCCTCTGATAGATGCCTTGATTAGAGACTTGTTGGCACATGCTAAATAATAAACTAAGGTTGACTTGTGTCTTTCATATTGCTCTTTATCTTTCTATACTCAACATGCTCTATGTGCACTATTTCCATCTTCTCTCATACCAGTTGTTGATTTTTAAGGCCTGCAATCAAGATTCAATATGGAGACAAAAATGAAATAGAGACATGATAGAGAATAGACAAGACTATGGAGAGCTGAAGGAGCAAAGCTCCACATATATGCCATATATTGCAAAATATGAAGTACATGAATGTTCTAAAAAATCATAGAAATTGCATATAAATGCACCAATCTGCCGATAACTTCATTGGTTCACAATCTCCATAAAGTGAAGATGATCTCTGCCAAGTATAGATAAACTCCAAGCTCATGCCCTCCTCCATGTTGAAGAAGAATCATAAAACCTAGCTTCTCCCTCCTTATTGAGATGAAGAAACCAAAACTCAAACTCCTCCAAGGTTGGAAGAGACCTCCTCTGGCCAAGCTCAAGGCTTGAGCTCACCTTGAAGTGATGATTATGTGCTAATACTCATCTTTATATAGTTTTGTCCTAGACTTGAGAAGCATAACAAAAAACATAAAAAGGGAGAAAAATCTAGGCTTCATACTCGTGTTCTATGCAAACCTTAATTTTTGTTGCATTTTGATATTTGAAGTTATTTTGACATATTAAACATGGAATATTTATAATATCTTGATTTTCTCATAAAAGTTGCTTTTTAATGTTGCTTTTTGACTTTGACCTGATTCAGGGTTTGTTTTTTGATCTTGCAAAAGTCCTTCAATTTCATCATGTGATACATCATTGGATAACTCTTGAGT